>CAMOHE010056086.1:0-30640 GCA_946598075.1 Artocarpus hirsutus | reverse complement strand
TACCCTCAATAGTGTTCTTGCTGTTGTTTGCCATTTTTTTTTTTTGCAAAACAAAATAAGAAACAATGCAAAGGACCTTACCACACTCCCTTACGTGTTTCACTCGTGAAATGGTTCACTCAATTTCACTCGTGTTTGCGCTTAATACTTTTTGGCTTTTATCCACTCTAATATCTAGCCTCTCGTGCCTTTTTTCACTCGTAAATTCTCACTCAGTTCCTACAAAACTAGTCAAATCAATATCAAAATTTCCTTGACAATTCACAAACAGATTACCAAGGAAGCTAAGAGTATAACAGGTAATAATAATTTGGGCTTTCAGAAATTTGAGCAAAAAAGGAACGAATTTTGACCAAAAATTTTGGTCTTTGTAGGGAATTCAATTTTGGGCTCCTTAAACTATGAATAACAAGAATCAAACAAAAAAAATTTCAGATTCTCTTGTCTCTTCTTTCCCTTTTTTTTTCTTTCTTTTCTCTTTTTGTTTTTAAAATAAAACCCGACTTTGATAATGGAAATCAAGACTCATGAATAATTGAAACTAACGAAAACTAAGGAAACAGATAAGCAAAACCTGATTAGAACCCCCGCTCTGGTGCCAAATGATACAAACCATGCCGAGAACTGACGCAACCCTAACCAAAATTGGCCTTCAAGATCGAAACGCCTAATCAGATTTGAAATGGAACCGTGACCTGATGCCTAACAAGAAGCACAAACCTTGGTATGTGAGGATGCCACAATCAGTTATGGACGGACTGATTGATAAGTCTTTGAACGCCATGGAATCTTCTGATAAGTTTGAAGAGTTTGTTAACCGAAGAGAATTAAACCTCAAATTGTGTGTAAAAACTTATTACCATTGAATGAAATTCGTTACAATATATAGTGGTTCCCCTTTGCGAGTTTTGAGCTCTTAATTGCCCATGGAATTTTGGCCAAATCAATTACTAGCCAAAAAAAATGCCCAATCTAAAGCAAATAAGGTAAGTTTCCTAAATGGCTTAAAAGCTGTACAATAATATAAAAGTAAATGCATGTTTTGTAAGAGAAAAGGAAACTAGACAATAATTAGGGCTGATTCTTCTCGCCATTTGTCGCCTCAAATTGAGAAAGTAATCGAAATAGAAAGTAGCATGATTATTTGCTGCCATAGGATTACTCGGTCCCTTCTAGAACTTGAATCACGCATTTGTTGGTCTAGTTGTCACATGCAATTCCCTCAATAGGCCTCCATCCAATAGCTTGAGCCCAAGATGCTTGAATCAGCCCAATAAGCATTTCTTTGAACTTTTTCACATGAGCTCTCGTAACTGGACCAATGGGAACTTGAATTGGATCTAAATATGTCTCATCCCTTGTGCTCTTGCTTGTGCTACCGATGCCCTCATCAGAAACAGTAGTGAATTAAAAAAACTTCGATCTCTTTTTTAAGCATGCCTCTACTTCACTTCTTGGGTTAAAAAACACACTAATTCAGCCTTTGAAACAATGATAAATTGAAAAAACTTGTTTCTTATTAAAGCATGTTCCTGTTTCAGTTCTAATGCGAAAAACACACTAATTTAGCAGTAGAAATAATAAATTGAAAAAAAATTGTTACAATTAAGGCTCTTTCTTTAATCTTGCCACCATTTCATTTCTTTTGTAAAAAAACACACTGATGTTACAATAGCAACAATAACGAATTGAATAAACATGTTAAAGCTTACCACTTATTTAAGCATGCCCCCTTTTGACATCTTATATTAAAAAAACAATAATTTAGCCCTAGAAAGAGTGGTAAGTTAAGAAAACTTGTTAAAATAGATCTCTTATTTAAGCACACCCCCCATTCAATTTTGGTGGTAAAAAAAATACTAATTTAGCCATAGAAACAGTGATAAAGTAAAAAAACTTATCTCTTTTTGAAGCACAATCCCCTTTTAGTTTTGATGTGAAAAATACACCAATTTAGTCATTGAAATAATGAATTGAAAAAACTTGTTAAAATTATGACTCGTTCTTTAATCATGCTACCATTTCACCTCTTGTGTGAAAAACATACTAATTTAACAATAGAAATAATAGTGAATTGAAAAAACTTGTTAAAGCTTACCACTAATTTAAACATGCCCCTGTTTGACTTCTTAGGTGGAAAAAATAATAATTTAGCCATAACAATCGTAAATTGCAAAAACTTGCTAAAATAGATCTCTTATTTAAGCATACCTCTGCTTCGTTTCTTAGGCTAAAAAACACACAATTTAGCAATAGAAACAATGATAAATAGAAAAAAACTTATCTCTTTTTGAAACACGATGCCATTTCAGTTCTTATGTGAAAAACACACTAATGTTGCCATAGAAACAACAAATTGAAAAAATGTTAAAATCATGGCTTGTTGTTTAATCAAGCTACCATATCACTTCTTGTGTGAAAAACACACTAATTTAACAATAGAACCAATAGTGAATTGAAAAACTTGTTAAAGTTTACCACTTATTTAAGCATACCATCCTTTGACTTCTTGTGTGAAAAAAACATTTATTTAGCAATAGAAACAATTGTGAATTGAAAAAAACTTGTTAAAAATGATCTCTTATTTAAGCATGCCCCTGCTTCACTTCTTGTGCTAAAAAACACACTAATTTAGCCACATAAACAATGATAAATTTAAAAAGCTAATCTCTTATGGAAGCACGAACTTGTTTCAATTCTTATGTAAAAAATATACTAATATAGCTATAGAAACAATGAATTAAAAAAACTTGTTAAAATTATGGTTCGTTGTTTAATCATGCCACCATTTCATTTCTTTTGTAAAAAAACACACAAATGTAAAAATAGAAACAATAGTGATGTGAAAAAACTTGACAAAGCTTACCACTTATTTAGGGATGCTCCCGTTTGACTTCTTATGTGGAAAAAACAATAATTTAGTGATGGAAAAAGTAAAGAGTGGAGAAAACTTGTTAATAGTGATCTCTTATTTAAGCATGCCCTAGCTTCACTTCTGTTGCTGAAAAACATACTAATTTATCTACAGAAACAATGATAAATTGAAAAAACTTGTTAAAACCGATCTCTTATTTAAGCACACACCTGCTTCACTTCTTGTGCTAAAAAAATACTAATTTAGCCATAGAAACAATGATAAATTGAAAAAACTAACCTCTTATTGAAGCATGATGCCATTTCAGTTCTTATGTGAAAAACGCAATAATTTAGCTATAGAAACAATGAATTGGAACAATGTTAAAATTGTGGCTCGTTCTTTAAGCATGCCACCGTTTTACTTCTTGTATGAAAAACACACTAATTCAACAATAGAAACAATAGTAAATGGAAAAAACTTGTGATATGAACCCCGCCAATAAAGTGACGGGAGCCTTAAATAAACTAAGTCTCCAAGACTGTTTAAAAACATATTTGTTTGAAACTGTAACCCGTTGCATATAGTGAAGTGAGAACCTTGGTATAATGAAGACGTCACAAACAAATATGAATGTTTGATTGATAAGCCGAAAGTGAACGCCACAGAAATTCCAATAAGTTCAAAAAGTTATTAGAGAAAACAAAGATAATTTTGATCTCACAAAGTTTGAATAAAAATTTGAAATTTTGTGTTATTTCATTCAGCCGAATGGCTATTTATAACAGAAGATAATCAACAAATTTAAGGAAACTAAATCCCCCAAATATTCTACCCTAAAAAAAGCCCATACCTAAAAAAAAACAGAAACTAATAGAAATTAGGCAATTACAAAATCAGGACACAAAACTAGAGTAGGCGCCTAAAAGGAAAACTTATAAGTCTAGTCACTTTAATGGTGCCAATTCTAAGTGGAAGCTACTCAAATTAAAGAGAAATTTCTCAAATTGGAATAAGAAAACTTCTCAAATTGAAATAAGGAAACAACTTAAATTGGAAAAGGAAACTAGCTGAAAATATGGAAACTAGTTGAAAAGGGAAACTAGTTGAAAAAGAGAAACTTCTTTATTCTTGAATTTGTTGAAAATGGCATTGCTGATTGAATAGGAATCTTTTATATTATTTCAATGCTTGAATCTTGATAATCCAAGCTTGTTGTAGGCGTTTGTCATCTCCCTTGAACCTACACAAATTTGTCTCAGTCTAAAATGCTTTGAATCAGCCCAATAAGAGTTTCTTTGAATTTTTTAACTCTAGCTCCTATAACCGACTGGATTGGAACTTGAATTGGGTAATACTCCATGTATTAAGCGTGTACTCATCAACTTGGTAATGCTTACCACTTATTTTAGTATGCCCCTATTTGACTTCTTGTGTGAAAAAAAAAAAAATTTAGCGATGGAAACAGTAGTGAATTGAAAAAACTTGATAAAACCGATCTCTTATTTAACCAGGCCCCCTTCAGCTCTTGTGCTAACAAAGCACTAATTTAGCCATTGAAACAATTATAAATTGAAAAAACTTATATTTTATTGATGCACGATCTAGTTTTAGTTCCTATGTGAAACAGCACTAATTTAGCCATGAAAACAATGAATTGAAAAAATTTGTTAAAATTATAGCTCGTCCTTTAATCAAGCTACCATATCACTTCTTATGTGAAAAACACACAAATTTAACGATAGAACCAAAAGTGAATTGAAAAAACTTGTTAAAGCTTACCACTTATTTAAGCTTGCCCCCATTTGACTTCTTGTGTGAAAAAACAATAATTTAGCCACTAAAACAGTAGTGAATTGAAAAACCTTATTAAAACTAATCTCTTATTTAAGCATGCTCCTGCTTCACTTCTTCTGCTAAAAAACACAACAATTTAGCTATTGAAAGAAGTAAAAAAACTTATCTCTTATTGAAGCACGATCTCGTTTTGGTTCTTATGTGAAAAACACACTAATTTAGCTATAGAAACAATGAATTGAAAAAACTTGTTAAAATTATGGCTTGTACTTTAATCATGTCACTGTTTCTCTTCTTTTGTAAAAAACACACAAATTTAACAAAAGAAACAATAGCGAGTGAAAAAATTTGTGAAAGCTAACCACTTATTTAAGCATGCCCTGTTTGACTTCTTTGTGAAAAAAACAATAATGTAGCCATGAAAATAGTAGTGAATTGAAAAAATATGATAAAATCAATTTCTTATTTAAGCAGGGCCTCGCTTCACTTCTGATGCTGAAAAACACACTAATTTAGCTATAGAAACAATGATAAATTGAAAAAACTTATCTCTTATTGAAGCACAATCCCTCTTCAGTTCTAATGTGGAAAATACACTGATTTAGCCACAAAAACAATGAATTTAAAAAACTTTTCAAAATTATAGCTCATTCTTTAATCATGCCACCATTTCATATCTTATATGAAAAACACACTAATTTAACAATTGAAACAATAGCGAATTGAAAAAACTAGTTAAAGCTTACTACTTATTTAAGAAAGCCCCATTTTGACTTCTTGCTTGAAAAATACAACAATTTAGCCATGGAAACAGTAGTGATTGAAAAATTTTTTTTAAACCAATCTCTTATTTAAGCATGCCCCGTTTCACTTCATGTGTGAAAAAACACACTAATTTAGCCATAGAAATGACGATAAATTGAAGCATGATCCTATTGAGTTCTTGTGTGAAAAATGCACTAATTTAGCCATAGAAACATTGGATTGAAAAAATGTCAAATTTATGGTTGGTTCTTTAATCATGCCACCGTTTCAATTCTTGTGTGAAAAACACATTAATTTAACAATAGAAACAATAGTGAATTGAAAAAACATGTTAATGTTTATCACTTATTTAAGCATGCACCCGTTTGAGTTCTTGTGTGAAAAAAAACCAATAATTTAGCCATGGAAGCAATAGTGAATTGAAAAAACTTATTAATACTTATCTCTATTTTAAGCACGCCCCCACTCACTTCTTGGGCTAAAGAGCACACTAATTCAGCCATTGAAACAATGATAAATTGAAAAAACTTATCTCTTATTGAAGCATGATCTCATTTCAGTTCTTATGTGAAAAATGCACTAATTTAGCCATAGAAACAATGACTTTAAAAAACTTGTTAAAAGCAATCTCTTATTTAAGCATGCCTTAGCTTCACTTCTAATGCAGAAAAACATAATAATTTAACCATAGAAACAACAATACATAGAAAAAACATGCCTCTTATTGAAGCATGATGCTGTTTCAATTCTTATATTAAAAACACAATAATTTAGTCATGGAAATAATGAATTGAAAAAATGTTAAAATCATGGCTCGTTCTTTAATCTTGTTGCCATATCACTTCTTGTGTGAAAAATACACTAATTTAACAATAGAACCAACAGTGAATTGAAAAACTTATTAAAGCTTAAAACTTATTTATGCATGCCCCCATTTGACTTCTTTTGTGAAAAAGAACAATAATTTAGCCATGGAAACAGTAGTGAATTAAAAAAACTTGTTAAAAGCGATCTCTTATTGAAGCACACCCTGGCTTCACTTCTTGTGCTAAAAAAACACACTAATATAGCCATTGAAACAATGATAAATTGAAAAAAATTATCTTTTATTGAAGCACGATCTCGTTTCAGTTCTTATGTGAAAAACATACTAATTTAGCCATTTAAACAATGAATTGAAAAAAATTTTAAAATTATGGTTCATTCTTTAATCATGCCACCATTTCACGTCTTATGTAAAAAACACACTAATTTAACAATAGAAACAATAGAGATGAGAAAAAACTTGTTAAGTTTACCACTTTTTTAAGCATACCCCCATTTGACTTCTTATGTGGAAAAAACAATAATTTAGCGATGGAAAGAGTTGTGAATGGAAAAAACTTATTAAACTTGATCTCTTATTTAAGCATGCCCCAGCTTCACTTCTGTTGCTGAAAAACACACTAATTTAGCCATGGAAACAATGATAAATTGAAAAAAATTCCTAAAATTGATCTCTTATTTAAGCACACCTCAGCTTCGTTTCATGTGCTAAAAAACACACTAATTTAGCCATAGAAACAATGATAAATTGAAAAAACATATCTCTTATTAAAGCACGATGCTGTTTCAATTATTATGTGAAAAACACTCTAATTTTGCCATAGAAACAATGATTTGAAAAAACATTAAAATTATGGCTCGTTCTTTAATCATGCCACTATTTCACTTCTTATATGAAAAATACACTAATTTAACAATAGAAACAATAGTAAATGGAAAAAACTTGTGATACAAACCCCACCAATAAAGTGTATGAAACTGTAAGCAGTTGCTTATGGGGAAGCAATAACCTTGTTATAATGAAGACGCCCCAATCAAATATGAATGTTTGATTGATAAGTCGAAAGTGAACGAGATGGAAATTCTGATAAGTTTGAAACGTTCTCAAAGAAGACAAAGAGAATTTTGATCTCACAAAGTTTGAATAAAAATCTAATTGTGTTATTTCATTGAGCCAAATGGCTATCTATAATACAAGATAATCAACAAATTTAAGAAAACTAAATCTCTCTAATATTCAGCTCTAAAAAAAGGGCTATATCTGAAAAAAGAAACTAATAGAAATTAGGCAATTACAAAATCAGGAAACTAAACTAGAGTAGGCACCTAAAAAGGAAACTTATAAGTCTGGTCACTTTAATGACGCCATTTCTAAGTGGAAGCTACTCAAATTAAAAGGAAACTTCACAAATTGGAATAAGGAAGCTACTTAAATTGGAAAAGGAAACTAATTGAAAAAGGGAAACTAGCTAAAAATAAAGAAACTAGCTAAAAAGGGAAACTAGTTGAAAAAGATAAACTTCTTTATTCTTGAATTTGTTGAAAATGGCATTGCCGATTGAATAGGAATCTTTTATATTATTCCAATGCTTGAATCTTGGTAATCCAAACTTGTTGTAGGCGTTTGTTATCTCCCTTGGGCTTGCACAAATTTGTCTCAGTTCAGTTCAAATGCTTTGAATTAGCCCATTAAGAGTTTCTTTGAATTTTTTAGCTCTAGTGCTTGTAACTAGCCCGATCGGAACTTGAATTAGATCAATACTCTATGTATTAAGCGTGTACTCATCATTCCCCTCCTCTTGAAAAGGATTTGTCCTTAAATCATCACCTGTATCAAAAGGAGATAAATTAGAAAGATTAAAAGTAACACTAACATTATATTCACTTAGTAGAACCAATTTATAGGCATTTTCATTGATGCACTCCAAGACTTGAAAAGGTCCACATCCTCTTGGAAGTAACTTTATGATGAGGGCATCGGTTGCACAAGCAAGAGCACAAGGGATGAGACATATTCAGATCCAATTCAAGTTTCCATTGGTCCAGTTACTAGAGCTCGTGCGAAGAAGTTCAAAGAAATGCTTATTGGGCCAATTGAAGCATCTTGGGCTCAAGCTATCGCACGGAGGCCTATTGAGGGAATTGCATGTGACAACCAAACCAACAAATGCATGATTCAAGTTCTAGAAGGGACCGAATAATCCTATGGCTGCAAAAAATCTCGCTACTTTCCATTTTAGTTACTTTCTCAATTTGGGGCGACAAGTGGTGAGAAGAATCAGCTAATTGCCTAATTATTATCTAGTTTCCTTTTCTCTTACAAAACATGCATTTACTTTTATATTATTGTAAGGCTTTTAAGCCATTTAGGGAACTTACTTTATTTGCTTTAGATTGAGCATCTTTTTGGCTAGTAATTGATTTGCCCGAAATTTGTGGGCAATTAGGAGCTCAAAATTCGCAAAGAGGAACCACTATATATTGTAACGAATTTCATTCAAGGGTAATAAGTTTTTTTTATACACAATTTGAGGTTTAATTCTATTCAGTTCCTAAACAAACTAGTCAAACTTATCGAAAGATTTTGTGGCGTTCAAAGACTTATTAATCAGTCTGTCCATAACTGATTGTGGCGTCCTCACATACCAAGGTTCGTGCTTCTTGTTAGGCATCGGGTCGTAGTTCCATTTCAAATCTGATTAGGCGTTTCGATCTTGGAGGCCAATTCTAGTTAGGGTTGTGTTAGTTCTTGGCGTGGTTCGTATCATTTGGTACCATAGCAGGGGTTCTAATCAGGTTTTGCTTATCTGTTTGCTTAGTTTTTGTTTGTTTCAATTATTCGTGAGTCTTGATTTCCATTATCAAAGTCGGGTTTTATTTAAAAAAAAAAAACAAGGGAAAGAAGAGACAAGAGGATCCAAAATTTTTTTTGTTTGATTCTTGTTATTCATAGTTTAAGGAGCCCAAAATTGAATTCCCTACAAAGACCAAAATTTTTGCTCAAAATTTCGTTCCTTTTATGCTCAAATTTCCGAAAGCCCAAATTATCATTACCTGTTATACTATTAGCTTCCTTGGTAATTTGTTTGTGAATTGTTAAGGAAATTTTGATATTGATTTAACTAGTTCTATAGGAACTGAGTGAGAATTTACAAGTGAAAAAAGGCACGAGAGGCGAGAGTATTAGAGTGGATAAAAGCTGAAAAGTATTAAGTGCAAACACGAGTGAAATTGAGTAAACCATTTCACGAGTGAAACATGTAAGGGAGTGTGGTAAGGTCCTTTGCATTGTTTCTTACTTTGTTTTATAGAAAAAAAAATGTCAAACAACAGCAAGAACACTATTGAGAGTACCTCTGGTGCAACATATCCAAAAACCCTCATGGAAGCGACGATAGGGGAGATGAGGCGATTGTTGAGGGGAGAGTTAGAACAGCTTCATGAAAGGATAGACAGGATAGAAAATGCACGTGTGGAGCAGCCACAACATGCTCCTCATGCACGTAGGTGGGAAAGGGTTCCGGTTAGAGGAGAGGTTAATGACTACTATGGGGAAGAGTTTGATGAAGGCAAAGATTCGGCGGGTAGTCACCGGAGATTTGGATGAGATAGAGGAGTTAGGAACTGGGAAAATGATAGTTTGAGAGGCATAAAATTGAAGATACCATCATTTCAAGGCAAATCAGATCCTGAAGCGTACCTAGAATGAGAGAAGAAAATAGAGTTCGTCTTCGACTGCCACAACTATCCTGAGGCGAAGAAGGTAAAACTGGCTGTAATTGAATTTTCTGATTATGCTATTACATGGTGGGATCAACTTGTCATAAATAGGAGACGAAATAGAGAGCGACCTATTGATTCATGGGGAGAGATGAAGACCGTGATGAGGAAGCGATTTGTACCAGCTTACTACTACCGGGAATTGTACAATAAACTACAAATCTTAAGCAGGGCAACTAGAGTGTGGAGGAGTACTATAAGGAGATGGTTATGATGATTTGAGCAAATATAGAGGAGGATCGGGAGGCTACAATGGCAAGGTTTTTGGCAGGCTTGAATCGAGAAATTCACAATGCCATTGAGTTACAACATTATGTGGAGTTGGAGGACATGGTGCACATGGTTGTTAAAATTGAGAATCAACTTAAGAGAATGGGTAGTAATACACGCCCAAGCCAAAACCCAAGTACGTCTGCTTGGAAAGTGAACTAATGGAGGAAGGATGAGAAGCAACCCAACACCAAGCCAAAGACCGAGCAAAAACAATAGGTGGCCAACCATGGAAATGAAGGTAAATCTGATTCTTCCACTACTCGGAATCGTGATATTAAATGTTTTAAATGTCAAGGCAGGGGTCACATAGCAAGCCAATGTCCGAACAAACGAGCTATGGTGATACGGGACAATGGAGAGGTTGAAATTGACGAGGATTCGGACAACGATTCTATGCCTTCATTAGAGGATGCCGATGATGAGGAGTACGCTGCCCAAGGAAAATTGTTGGTTACAAGGAGAGCTCTAAGTGTGCAGGCCAAAGAAGAAGAAGAAGAGGTGCAATAGGAAAACATCTTCCATACTAGGTGCCATGTCCAAAACAAGGTATATAGTGTGATTATTAATGGTGGGAGTTGTACTAACGTTGCTAGCACAACCATGGTAGAGAAGTTAGGGCTGCCAACAAGTAAGCATCCTCAACCTTATAAATTACAATGGTTAAACGATAGTGGTGAGGTAAAGGTGCATAAGCAAGTGTTAGTTTCTTTTCACATTGGAAGATATGAAGATGAAGTTTTGTGTGATGTGGTTCCGATGCAAGCTGGGCATCTATTATTAGGCAGACTGTGGCAATTTGATCGGCGAGTTAAACATGATGGCTTCACCAACAAGTACTCATTTGTTCACCATAAAAAAATGATCACTCTTGTTCCGTTAACACCAAAACAGGTCCATGAAGACCAAGTGATCTTACAGAGAGAAAATGATAAAAGAAAAATGATGAGTGGAGAAAAATCAAAAGTGGGAGTGCAGAGAGAGAGTTCGGCCAGTGAAGAAAAAAAAGAAGAGATGGCTAAGAAAAAGGAGAGCAAAGAGAGCAAAGGAGAGAAAATTAAGAGGGCTGAAAAAAATTCACAATCAGCCAATGAGAGAAAAGCAGAGAGAAAAACAAACTTCTATCTAAAAGGCGGTCAGATTAAAAGGGTTTTGTTTTCAAATCAGCCAATGATTGTACTTTTCTACAAAGAGGCATTTTTAAACACTAACAAAATTGACCCTACATTGCCTAGTTCTGTTGTTTCTCTATTGCAGGAATTTGACGATGTATTTTCGGATGAGGTGCTTGCTGGTTTGCCATCAATTCGGGGAATAGAACATCAAATTGATTTTGTACCTAGCGCTTCCATTCCAAACTGACCGGATTATAGAAGCAACCCCGAGGAGACAATGGAGCTTCAAAGGCAGGTCAGTGATTTGATGACAAAGAGGTACGTGAGAGAAAGTATGAGCCCGTGTGCCGTTCCAGTCTTACTCGTGCCTAAGAAGGATGGGACATGGAGGATGTGTGTAGATTGCAGAGCCATTAACAATATCACGGTAAAGTGTCGCCATCCTATTCCTCGTTTAGATGATATGTTGGATGAATTGCATGGTGCTTCTGTGTTCTCAAAAATTGATTTGAAAAGTGGATACCATCAAATACGCATGAAAGATGGAAAACTACCTTTAAGACAAAATATGGTCTGTATGAGTGGTTAGTAATGCCATTTGGTTTAACTAATGCTCCAAGTACATTTATGCGTTTAATGAATCATGTATTACGTGCATTTATTGGCAAGTTTGTTGTTGTGTATTTTGATGATATACTCATTTATAGTAAAGATGTGGACCAATTTGTAGCGCATTTAAAATCTGTTTTGGATGTGCTTAGAAAGGAGAAATTGTATGCTAACCTCAAGAAGTGTACCTTTTGCACAGATAAGCTTGTGTTTCTTGGTTTTGTTGTTAATGCTCAAGGTATACAGGTTGATGAAGAAAAGGTGCGAGCCATCCAGGAGTGGCCGAGTCCAACAAGTGTGGGAAACGTACGAAGTTTTTATAGACTTGCTAGTTTCTACCGACGGTTTGTGAAAGATTTCAGTACAATAGCTGCACCACTGACTGAAGTGATCAAGAAGAACGTTCGGTTTAGATGGGGAGAAGAGCAAGAAAGGGCATTTCAGTTAATCAAGGAGAAGTTGACTAATGCTCCATTGTTATCTTTACCTAATTTTTCCAAAACTTTTGAGATTGAATGTGATGCTTCAAGTGTTGGAATTGGCGCTATTTTAATGCAGGAAGGGAGACCAATTGCATATTTCAGTGAGAAACTGAATGGGGCAACTCTTAATTACCCAACTTATGATAAGGAGTTGTATGCGTTGGTACGAGCACTAGAGACGTGACAGCACTTCCTATGGCCTAAGGAGTTCGTGATTCACACCGATCATGAGTCCCTAAAACACTTGAAGGGCCAACACAAGCTGAATAAGAGGCATGCTCGTTGGGTAGAGTTTATAGAGACGTTTTCGTATGTCATTCGCTACGAGCAAGGTAAAGAAAACGTCGTTGCCAATGCTCTTTCTTGCAGGTATGTCTTAATCTCAACTCTTAATGCTAAACTACTGGGTTTTGAACATATTAAAGAGTTATATGCCGATGACCGTGACTTTAGCACTGAATATCAAGCTTGTGAGAGATTTGTTAGTGGTAAGTACTTTGGCATGAGGGATACTTGTTTCGGGAGAATAAATTGTGTGTGCCTAATTGTTCATTAAGAGATTTGCTAGTGAGAGAATCCCATGGGGGAGGATTGATGGGACATTTTAGAGTGATGAAAACTTTAGCGGCGTTGCAAGAACACTTCTCTTGGCCACATATGAAACGAGATGTTGAGAGGCTTTGTGGTAGATGTGTAACTTGTAGGCAGGCTAAATCAAGAGTGCAGCCCCACGGTTTGTTCACCCCTTTACCAATACCTAGTGAACCCTAAACTGATATTTCGATGGATTTTGTGTTAGGTTTGCCTAGGTCTAAGCAGGGAAAAGACTCGATATTTGTGGTTGTGGACAGGTTTTTCAAGATGGCACATTTTATTCCATGCCACAAGACAGATGATGCTTCCAATGGTAACAAGTTTTTTTTTATACACAATTTGAGGTTTAATTCTCTTCGGTTCCTAAACAAACTATTCGAACTTATCGGAAGATTCTGTGGCGTTCAAAGACTTATCAATCAGTCTGTCCATAACTGATTGTGGCGTCCTCACATACCAAGGTTTGTGCTTCTTGTTAGGCATCGGGTCACGGTTCCATACTAAACCGATTTGGAATTCGATCTTGGAGACCAATTTTGGTTAGGGTCGAATCAGTTCTTGGCGTGGTTCATATCATTTTATGTGGTTCTGGCGTTACTAGTGCCTAAGAAGGATGGAACATAGAGAATGTGTGTAGATTGCCGAGCCATCAACAATATTATGGTAAAGTATCGTCATCCCATTCCTAGACTAGATGATATGCTAGATGAATTGCATGGTTCTTGTATTTTTACCAATATTGATCTTAAGCATGGATATCACCAAATTAGGATGAAGGAAGGAGATGAGTGAAAAACTGCATTAAAAACAAAATATGGTTTGTATGAATGGTTATTATGCCTTTCGGATTAACTAATGCACCTAACACTTTCATAAGACTAATGAATCATGTTTTGCATGGTTACATTGGTCAATTTGTAGTTGTCTACTTCAATGATATGTTGATTTATAGTAAAAACTTAGATGGATCATGTTGAACATTTAAAACTTGTTTTAGATGTTTTAAGGAAAGAAAAGTTGTTTGCTAACTTCAAGAAATGTACCTTTTGCACAAATAAGCTTGTACTTCTTGGTTTTGTTGTGAGTGCACAAAGTATATAGGTTGATGAGGAAAAGGTGAAGGCAATCCAAAATTGGCCAACTCCTACA
This sequence comes from Artocarpus hirsutus, assembly GCA_946598075.1. Taxonomy (NCBI): domain Eukaryota; kingdom Viridiplantae; phylum Streptophyta; class Magnoliopsida; order Rosales; family Moraceae; genus Artocarpus; species Artocarpus hirsutus. The sequence goes on along the minus strand of CAMOHE010056086.1, from coordinate 16,400 downwards.
ACCATAGGGCAGGTGAGAAGTTTTCATAGCTTGGCTAGTTTCTACCTGCGCTTTGTTTGGGACTTTAGTAGCCTTGCCCCACCTTTGACTAAAGTCATCAAGAAGAACATTTCATTTAAGTGGGGAGAGGAACAAGAAAAGGCATTCAAACTGATCAAGGAGAAGTGAACAAATTCACCTCTACTTGTTTTACCTAACTTCACTAAAACATTTGAAATTAAGTGTGATGCTTTAGGTATAACTATTGGAGGCGTTTTTATGCAAGAAGGAAGACCGGTTGTATACTTTAGTGAAAAGTTGAGTGGGGTAGCTCTAAATTATCCCACTTATGATAAGGAGATGTATGCATTGGTTTAAACTTTAAAGACTTGGCAGCATTATCTTTGGCCAAAGGAGTTTGTGATTCACACAGATCATGAATCCTTGAAGCATTTGAAGGGTAAGCACAAATTGAATAAACACCATGCCAAGTGGGTAGAATTTATTAAGACATTCCCATATGTGATCAAATACAAACAAGGTAAGGAAAACATAGTTGCCGATGCACTATCTCGCAAGGATGCCTTACTTTCAACCCTTGATGCTAAGTTGCTTGGATTTGAGTACATTAAAGAATTGTATGCATTGGATTCTGATTTTGGAGTTGTGTTTAAAGATTGCACAAAGGGGGCATGTGGGAAATATGACTTACATGAGGGTTTCTTGTTTCGAGAAAATAAACTTTGCATTTCTCATTCTTCTTTGCGTGAGTTGTTAGTTAGAGAAGCACATGGTGGTGGTTTAATGGGTCACTTTGGAGTAGCTGAGACTTTAGGTGTCTTGCATGAGCATTTCTTTCAGCCACATATGAAGCATGATGTTGAGAGGATTTGTGGGAGATGCATTACATGTAGACAAGCTAAGTGTAGGCTGCAACTACATGGGTTATATATGCCACTTCCTTTTCCTAAAGAACCTTGGGTTGACATCTCTATGGATTTTGTGTTGGGGTTGCCTAGGACTAAGAAGGGGAGAGATTATGTGTTTGTGGTAGTTGATAGGTTTTCTAAGATGGAACACTTCATTGCATGTCATAAAACCGATGATGCATCACATGCAGCTATTTTGTTCTTCAAGGAGATTGTTAGGTTACATGGCATGCCTAGGAGTATTGTTTCTGATAGAGATGCAAAGTTTTTGAGTTACTTTTGGAAGACCTTGTGGGCAAAGTTGTGGACTAAACTATTATTTTCTACTACTTGTCACCCACAGACGGATGGTCAAACTGAAGTAGTGAGCAGGACTTTATCTACTCTATTACGTGCTATCATTCAAAAGAATTTGAAAACTTGGGAAGATTGTTTGCCGCATGTTGAGTTTGCTTATAATTGATGTGTTTACTCTGCAACTAAGTTTTCACCGTTTGAAGATGTTTATGGTTTTAATCCATTGACTCCTTTGGATTTAACTCCTTTACCTTTGAAAGAACAAGTTAACTTAGATGGCAAGATAAAAGCTGATTTTGTTAGGCAAATTCATGAGAAGGCAAGACAGAACATATAGAAGCGTACCGAGAAATATACAAGACAAGCCAATAAGGACCGTAAGCAGGTGGTGTTTGAACCAGGAGATTGGGTGTGGCTGCATATGAGAAAGGAAAGTTTCCCCAAACAAAGGCATTCAAAACTCCTTCGGAGGGGTGATGGACCATTTCAACTTGTGGAACACATTAATGACAATGCCTACAAACTTGACTTACCAAGTGAGTATGGTGTTAGTGCTAGTTTTAATGTTTATGACTTATCTCCTTTTGATGCAGATGACAATTTGAGGACAAATCCTTTTCAAGAGGGGAAGAATGATGTAAGCAATGGAGCTGCACTAGTTAGGAGCCATATTCGTGATCCCTTAAGCTGTTTAAGTGGTCCAATCACAAGATCTAAGGCCAAGCAATTCAAGGAAGCATTGAACGGGCTCATTCAACAAGTTTGCGACATGTCACATAAATGGAGCCCCCGTATAGGCCCAAATCAATCACAAGAGAGCCTAGTTACTATGATTAAGGTTCTAGAAATTCACATTGATGATGGTGCATGATTCCAGTAAACTGTGGGGCAGATTTATAATTTCACGAAACCTTTCTATTTTGGATCGACACGTGGGCTCCATCTCATCAAGTTTGAGCCTCCTCATCAATTTATTTTTCTAATGTAACTTTCTAATTTCTTAGTCATCAAATTTGGTTTTGATAGGCAAGAAAACAAACCTGGATATTTTCCTTTTTTCTAGATTAGGTTAGGCGCTTTTTAATGGAAAAGATTAGCTACTTTCCTTTTGTGTTATTTTTGTTGGATTACAACCACCAACAAAGTCAGATTTTAGGCTTCACATGGGAAAGCACCAATTAAGGGATTCTCTAAGTCAGCATTCGCTTACGGATTCTTTTGGGTTGAAAATCATTCCCATATAATTGTAAAGACTTTGTCATTTTGAAAGGAATCAATCAGATCATCATTCATGACCTTTGGTGAGGTTTTCTTGCGTTCTTCTTATTTTCTTGAGAAGACTCTTTGAACTTATCAAGATTAATCTTGTGCCGTTCAACAATCTAACTTATCATCTAGGGTTTTAAGCGTTTTTGTAATTCTAGGTGTGGCATCTTTCTATTCATGGTTCTTGGTTCGTGTCTCTCTAGATTACGGGTCAAGGCTCAACAAACGTGTGCCTTAAGGGATTAGGGGTTTGATTCCATATTTGGTATCAGGTCTTGTCGTGTTAGTCGGCGGGGTTCATATCATAGGTGGTGACGTCATGTTCTCCCCACCGCAATTGCCATTGTTTGGAGTTTAATCCAAATATCTGAGAAGAGTTTTCTAAATCCAAGTAAGTATCCCAGATTGCATCCCACATATCTTGGCTATTGGCATAAACATGAAAGGCTTTCCAATTGGCAATTCCATGGAGTTCAGTAACCATACAATCAACAACGAATTCATTATCCATTGGTTTTGTTGTCTCCCTGATGAGATAACCTATTTTTCTCTTGCCATCAATAGTCAGTTTTAATGCTCATGGCCACTCTATATAATTTTTACCATTCAATTTGTGAATAAATGGAGAAAATTTGGTGAATATGGAACAAGGGAAGAAAAATTCATATTGTTCTAAAGGGTGGAAGAACATGGACTAGAAGTGCTATCTGAGTTAATAGAACCAAAGTTGAATTCTTCAATAGAAGTTGCGCAATATTTTTTCTTATGGTTTAGAATCCTAGCTCTAATACCATGCAGTTTTTGGGGAGAAAAAAATATTCTCTTATTCATAAAATTAAAACGTAATACAATAGAAAAATAGAGAAGATAGAGCAGAACATTATTTGCTTTCTTTGGAAAATAGGAACTACCATAAAATAGAAAAAAGGAAACTAATAGATTTTCTATGATCTATATTTATTTAAAAATCAAATCTTATTATGAACTTTGCTAAATAACTTATATCATAAAAATCCCGTGTATAAAGCTAACTGTATAAATTCTAGAGGTACTAAAGTGAAGATAAATGTAGGCAGTGGCTTATTCGAAACGGGTTGTTCTTGTTCTTGTTCTACCTTAGGCTGTGATTGTCTTGCTTTTGTAGAGCTTTTCTTTTTTTAGCATTTTTTCTACTTAGATCTTGTGGAATGTGGCTAGGCTTTTGACTCGTCTTCGTCAATATGATGACTTCAACTAACCTCTTCAGCCATACAATGAAGCTTCCAGCGGCTTCATCCACAATTGTTGCTTCAAGTGTTGAAATAGGCAATTCAGCTGTTCTAACTCTATGGTGGTGATGTTAACATGCATGTTTTCTTTGTAACACCCCCTTGCGGATGTCACAGATGTCGTTACATTCATCCTTATTGTCATCACTTAAGATAAACTATTTAATTTGAAACATAATTTAATAAACATATTCCCAGGATCCATACATGCTATTTTTTATATAATATTTATAAATATACAAATGTAAATTAAATTACTTATATTTATTAAATTTTGAAATAGTTTATCAACACCAAAACAATGAGACCATAATTTAAATATAAATTAAAACAAACTTTAAAATCTATTTGACTGGTTCGATAGGCTGAACTTCGAACACCGGCAGGCTGAACCTTTATCGGCAATCTAAACTTCCACCACCAACAGGCCATCCAATGCTTTGCAAAATCGGATTTTTAAAACACTTGGTACGGCAGGCCGATATAGGGTAATCGATAGGTTGATAGCAACAATAGCAGTCCGATCTATAATGATCGGAAGGCCGATCTTCAGTAAAATAAAGAAAATGTAAAACAAGTCTTGCTATTTAATAGTGTTGAAACTAACATATAAAGAAATAAAACTTAGTTTGGAAACTTTAAAAATTCTTTCCTAGAGATCTTCTATTATCAATAAATAAAGCACAGTTCAATAACTTAAACTCTTTTCTTGGCTTTCTTTCGTTTCAATCCATCATGCCTTGCTCCCATGCCCGTCCCTGCCCTACACCTATTATATGATCCTCTTACCTTTATCTGTAACATGATCATAAACTAAGCAAAAGCTTAGTAGGTACACTTTCCTATCTCACAACTTTAAAACATTTTATGAACATCTTTATAAAACATCATAATCATAATTATCATAAACATAGTAGTGCACTAGGCATAATTTCATATTGAACATATCTTTTATTAACATTATCCATATTAAAACTTCATTTATTTTTCATTTGTTTTATCTTTGAGGGCCTAGTTGCACCATTAACATTATCGTAGGTGTGCCGTCATGAGAGGAGAGGGATAGCTAATCCCAAACCAAACATGACAAGTCTACCTTGGGGGACATAAAAAACATAAACATAAACATAGGATGTGCAACACTTAATTAAGTGATACATATATACATATATACTTTTAACATATCTTGTCATTGAAACATTCATTAAACTTTCTTGTTGCAATAAGAGTTTTCATAAGAAAAACAATGTGTAAAAACAAACTAAAGAATCATCATAAAACATGTTCTCAAAACCTTTTCATAAACTTTTATCATGTTATAGGTGAGAATATACTTACTTGACTTACTTACTTAAAACTTATCTTAGATGACATCGTCAGGGTCTCGATATGCTCACTACTTGATGTGTTCATGCCATACATTCATATACAATTAAAATTAATTTTTCAATTTCATGAAATCATCCAATACTATAAGACAACACCCATATTTCCATCTCAAGTAACACAAGCAACACAAATTCACTTTACCATCGTTCAAGCATTCATGCAAAATCTATAATTTAACAACCTGACTGACCCTTAAGGATACACAATTCAATTATTCAAAATTCCTACACAATTAAGGCATGGGACTTTGTAGGGACATTATTAACATATATATATATAGACTACCCTAATTTTTTTATTTGTCATATAATTTCCATTAGACAATTAAAATAAGTAGCACAACACACAACACAAAAACTGACAGCAATAACAAAATAGTGAGCAGCCCTAACTAACATTTATAAAATAAATTCTTTACATCCTAAAATAAGTTCACAAAAATGCTGTATACAAGAGATACCTAAAAGCTATAACATATCCAAAAATTAGCTTCAAATAAATTTTCAACAATTCGAAACATGCATTAGAATCCAAAAACAAAATAAACTCTAAACACAAAAGGCAGTGAGTAAAATGCGATCATCATACTCAAATAATTAAAATAGAATTTCTTTGACCCTAAAATTTTTATGACAACCTATAAACATATAAATACAGTACCACAAAAGGTCTCATTGTCAAATAAATTTGTTTGGTCATACAAAAAGCTCACACAAACAAGAAGTCCAAAGTTCACTGATTTATCAGCCATAAAGACCTATTTTAAAGAAAATTCAAGAACTCATCAAATATTCATCAAATCACCACCAAATTTTCCAAATCATAACCTAACATATGTATGAATATTTCTAAAAAATTTTGTTAAATTCAAAATTTGTTTGCCCCTTAAACAAAGACTATAGTTTTTGTGTACTATACTGATCAACAGCCTTATACTATGAGTGGCAGAGAATAAAAATTTCATATCTTAGCATAGAAAAATCCAATTTGTTCGAAATTTTGAGGAATATCAAAAAACACATGCATGAACATCATACCAAAATATCAAAGCAAACAGAAATTCGTGGAAAAAGTTATGGGGGATGGAATATAGAGGAAAAATAATTTCAGGAAAAATCAAGAACGAGTTTCTCACCTCCAAAACGATTCTTCTCAAATTCTCTTGAATTTATCTAAGCAAAAACCCACTATCTCCTTCAAATATTTGTGGGAAAGTAAGGGAGAGAAGAGAAAGAAAAATCATGAAGTAAAGAAGAAGGGGAAAGAGAGAGCATGGGAGAGAGTGATAAAAAGGGGAAGAGAAAAAAAATTTACGTGAAAAAGAATGGTGTGAAGGGTGAAATAATCTTTTCTGTATTTAAAGCAGATTTTTCTTTAAAATAAGAGGGAATATGCATGTATGATAGGGAGGGATAAGGAAAAAGTCAAAGATTTACTCTAACTACCAAATCTTATCTTATCAAATTAGGAAGTCTTATCACAAAATCAAATCATTTTTATAAATTCAACCTTCCCTAACATGGATAAGGAAAGAGATAAAATATACCAATTATTAAAAATTTTTGCAATAAATACAATTAATCATCAATGCCACAATTTCAAAATTATTTACTAATTTTCTGTCAACAATGTTTAGCCTACCGATGATTTAATTTGGCCTGTCGAATTTATGAGTTCGACCTGCCGACTAAATCCATTAGCATGCCATTTGAAAAAATGATTCGGCCTACAAATTAGTAAATTTGGCATGCTGAAGTGCCACATCCAACATTACATGAAATTAAAGCATCAATTATTCATCATACAGGGGTTATAATTGATATGAACACCTCGAGCACATTAATTCTACGTGCCCGTCACCTATTATATTATAAGAAAATATTCAACGTTGTTGAATATCTATCATTAATCTGTTACATGAAAAGTGGCAGGTGTTACAGTCTTACCCTAATGGTCTTCCATAGAGTGTATTAATTGGAAAACTCTTCATGCATGCCCTCCCAAGGACAATAAGTGCACACCCACCATTAATTCTATCCTCAATAAAGAGCATGCATTCTTGACCTTGTTCGGGCTCTTGACGATGAGGTGACAATTGGACTTCTGGAGCTTGTGGCGCTTCTGCATTATCGAGAGGGTTACAACTAGCCTTGAAGTTGTTGCCTTGATGAGGGCATTGGTAGCACAAGCAAGAGCACAAGGGATGAGACATATTTAGATCCAATTCAAGTTTCCATTGGACCAATTATGAGAGATCATGTGAAGAAGTTCAAAGAAATGCTTATTGGGCTGATTCAAGCATCTTGGGGTCAAGCTATCGCATGGAGGCCAATTGAGGGAATTGCATGCGACAATCAAACCAACAAATGCGTGATTCAAGTTCTAGAAGGGACCGAATAATTCTATGGCTGCAAATAATCTCGCTACTTTTCAATTCAATTGCTCTCCCAATTTGAGGCGACAAGTGGCGAGAAGAATCAGCTAATTGCCTAATTATTGTCTAGTTTTCGTTTCTTTTGCAAAACATGCGTTTACTTTTATATTATTGTAAGGCTTTTAAGCCATTTAGGAAACTTTCTTTATTTGCTTTAGATTGAGCATTATTTTGGCTAGTAATTGATTTGCCTGATATTCTATGGGCAATTAGGAGATCAAAATTCGCAAAGGGGAACCACTATATATTATAACGAATTTCATTCAATGGTAATAAGTTTTTTTTACACACAATTTGAGGTTTAATTCTCTTCGGTTACTAAACAAACAATTCAAACTTATCGGAAGATTTCGTGGCGTTCAAAGACTTTATCAATCAGTCTGTCCATAACTGATTGTGGCGTCCTCACATACCAAGGTTCATGCTTCTTGTTAGGCATCGGGTTGCGATTCCATTTTAAATCTGATTAGGCATTTTTGATCTTGGAGGCCAATTCTGGTTAGGGTTGCGTCAGTTCTTGGCGTGGTTCATATCATTCGGTAGCACAAGCAGAGCATAAGGGATAAGACATATTTAGATCCAATTCAAGTTCCCAATGGACCAGTTACGAGAGCTCGTGCGAAGAAGTTAAAAGAAATGCTTATTGGGCTGATTCAAGCATCTTGGGCTCAAGCTATCGCATGGAGGCCTATTGAGGGAATTGCATGTGACAACCAAACCAACAAATGCGTGATTCAAGTTTTAGAACGGACCGAATAATCCTATGGCTGCAAATAATCTCGCTACTTTCCATTTCAGTTACTTTCCCAATTTGAGGCGACAAGTGGCGAGAAGAATCAGCTAATCGCCTAATTATTGTCTAGTTTCCTTTTCTTTTACAAAACATGCGTTTGCTTTTACATTAATGTATGGCTTTTAAGCCATTTAGGAAACTTACCTTATTTGCTTTAGATTGAGCATCTTTTTGGCCAGTGATTGATTTGCTCGAAATTTCATGGGCAATTAGGAGCTTAGAATTCACAAAGGGGAACCACAATATATTGTAACAAATTTCATTCAATGGTAACAAGTTTTTTTTATACGCAATTTGAGGTTTAATTCTCTTCGGTTCCTAAACAAACTATACAAACTTATCGGAAGATTTCATGGCGTTCAAAGACTTATCAATCAGTCCGTCCATAACTGATTGTGGCGTCCTCATATAACAAGGTTCGTGCTTCTTGTTAGGCATCGGGTCGCGGTTCCATTTCAAATCCGATTAGGCATTTTAGATCTTGGAGGCCAATTTTGGTTAGGGTCGCGTCAGTTCTTGGCATGGTTCGTATCGTTCGGAAGCACAAGCAAGAGCACAAGGGATGAGACATATTTAGATCCAATTCAAGTTCCCATTGGACCAGTTACGAGAGCTCGTGCGAAGAAGTTCAAAGAAATGCTTATTGGGCTGATTCAAGCATCTTGGGCTCAAGCTATCGCATGGAGGCCAATTGAAGGAATTGCATGTGACAACCAAACCAACAAATGCGTGATTCAAGTTCTAGAAGGGACCAAATAATCCAATGGCTGCAAATAATCTCGCTACTTTTCAATTCAGTTACTCTACCAATTTGAGGCGACAAGTGGCGGGAAGAATCAGCTAATTGACTAATTATTGTCTAGTTTCCTTTTCTTTTGCAAAACAAGCGTTTACTTTTATCTTAATGTAAGGCTTTTAAGCCGTTTAGGAAACTTACTTTATTTGCTTTAGATTGAGCATCTTTTTGGCTAGTAATTGATTTGCCCAAAATCCCATGGGCAATTAGGAGCTCAAAATTCGCAAAGGGGAACCACTATATAATGTATCGAATTTCATTCAATGGTAATAAGTTTTTTTTACACACAATTTGAGGTTTAATTCTCTTCGCTTCCCAAACAAAATATTCAAACTTATCGAAAGATTTCGTGGCGTTCAAAGACTTATCAATCAGTCCGTTTATAACTAATTGTGGCGTCCTCACATACCAAGGTTCGTGCTTCTTGTTAGGCATCGGGTCGCGGTTCCATTTCAAATCCGATTAGGCGTTTTCGATCTGGGAGGTCAATTCTGGTTAGGGTCGCTTCAATTCTTGGCGTGGTTCGTATCATTCGGTAGCACAAGGGATGAGAGATATTTAGATCCAATTCAAGTTCCCATTGGTCCAGTTACGAGAGCTCGTGCGAAGAAGTTCAAGGAAATGCTTATTGGGCTGATTCAAGCATATGGAGGCCTATTGAGGGAATTGCATGTGACAACAAACCAACAAATGCATGATTCAAGTTCCATAAGCGACCGAATAATCCTATGGTTGCAAATAATCTCGCTACTTTTAATTTCAGTTACTTTCCCAATTTGAGGCGACAAGTGGAGAGAAGAATCAGCTAATTGCCTAATTATTGTCTAGTTTCCTTTTCTTTTACAAAACATGTGTTTACTTTTATATTATTGTAAGGCTTTTAAGCCATTTAGGAAACTTACTATATTTGCTTTAGATTGCGCATCTTTTTGGCTAGTAATTGATTTGCTCGAAATTCCAGGGGCAATTAGGAGCTCAAAATTCGCAAAGGGGAACCACTATATATTGCAACGAATTTCATTCAATGGTAATAAGTTTTTTTTACACACATATTGAGGTTTAATTCTCTTTGGTTCCTAAACGAACAATTCGAACTTATCGAAAGATTCCTTGGCGTTCAAAGACTTATCAATCAATCCGTCCATAACTGATTGTGGCGCCCTCACATACCAAGGTTCGTGCTTCTTGTTAGGCATCAGGTCGCGGTTCCTTTTCAAATCGGATTAGGCATTTTTGATCTTGGAGGTCAATTCTGGTTAGGGTCGCGTCAATTCTTAGCATGGTTCGTATCACTCGGTTGCACAAGCAAGGGCACTAGGGATGAGACATATTTAGATCCAATTCAAGTTCCCAGTGGTCCAGTTACAAGAGCTCATGCAAAGAAGTTCAAAGAAAAGCTTATTGGGCTGATTCAAGGATCTTGGGCTCAAGCTATCGCATGGAGGCCTATTGAGGGAATTGCATGTGACAACCAAACCAACAAATACATGATTCATTTTCTAGAAGGGACCGAATAATCCTATAGCTGCAAATAATCTTGCTACTTTTCATTTCAGTTACTCTCCCAATTTGATGTGAAAAGTGAAGTGAACAATCAGCAAATTGCCAAATTATTGTCTAGTTTCTTTTTATTTTACAAAACATGCATTTACTTTTATATTAATGTAAGGCTTTTAAGCCGTTTAAGAAACTTACTTTATTTGCTTTAGATTGAGCATCTTTTTGGCTAGTAATTGATTTGCCTGGAATTCCATGGGCAATTAGGAGCACAAAATTCGAAAAGGGGAACCACTATATATTGTATCGAATTTCATTCAATGGTAATAAGTTTTTTTTACACACAATTTGAGGTTTAATTCTCTTCGGTTCCTAAACAAAATATTCAAACTTATCGAAAGATTTCGTGGCATTCAAAGACTTATCAATCAGTCCGTCCATAACAGATTGTGGTGTCCTCACATACCAAGGTTCGTGCTTCTTTTTAGGCACCTGGTCGCGGTTCCATTTCAAATCCGATTAGGCGTTTTTGATCTTGGTGGTCAATTCTGGTTAGGGTCGCATCAGTTCTTGGCGTGGTTCATATCATTCGTTAGCACAAACAAGAGCACAAGGGATGAGACATATTTTAGATCCAATTCAAGTTCCCATTGGTCCAGTTACGAGAGCTCGTGCGAAGAAGTTTAAAGAAATGCTTATTGGGCTGATTCAAGCATCTTGGACTCAAGCTATCGCATGGAGGCCTATTGAGGGAATTGCAAGTGACAACCAAACCAACAAATGCGTGATTCAAGTTCTAGAAGGGACCGAATAATCCTATGGTTGCAAATAATCTCGCTACTTTCCATTTCAGTTACTTTCCCAGTTTGAGGCGACAAGAGGCGAGAAGAATAAGCTAATTGCCTAATTATTGTCTAGTTTCCTTTTCTTTTACAAAACATGCGTTTACTTTTATATTATTGTATGGCTTTTAAGCCATTTAGGAAACTTACTTTATTTGCTTTAGATTGTGCATCTTTTTGACTAGTAATTGATTTGCTCGAAATTCCATGGGCAATTAGGAGCTCAAAATTCACAAAGGGGCACCACTATATATTGTAACGAATTTCATTCAATGGTAATAAGTTTTTTTTACACACATATTGAGGTTTAATTCTCTTCGGTTCCTAAACGAACTATTCAAACTTATCGAAAGATTCTGTGGCGTTCAAAGACTTATCAATCAGTCCGTCCACAACTGATTGCGGCATCCTCACATACCAAGGTTCGTGCTTCTTGTTAGGCATCGGGCCGAGGTTAGATTTAAAATCCGATTAGACGTTTTAGATCTTGGAGGCCAACTTTGGTTAGGGTGGCGTCGGTTCTTGGCATGGTTCGTATCGTTCAGTAGCATAAGCAAGAGCACAAGGGATGAGACATATTTTAGATCTAATTCAAGTTCCCGTTGGTCCAGTTACGAGAGCTCGTGCGAAGAAGTTCAAAGAAATGCTTATTGGGCTGCTTCAAGCTTCTTGGGCTCAAGCTATCGCATGGAGGCCAATTGAGGGAATTGCATGTGACAACCAAACCAACAAATGCGTGATTCAAGTTCTAGAAGGGACCGAATAATCCTACGGATGCAAATAATCTTGCTACTTTCCATTTCAGTTACTTTCCCAGTTTGAGGCGACAAGTGGCGAGATGAATAAGCTAATTGCCTAATTATTGTCTAGTTTTCTTTTCTTTTACAAAACATGCGTTTACTTTTATTTTATTGTATGGCTTTTAAGCCATTTAGGAAACTTACTTTATTTGCTTTAGATTGAGCATTTTTTGGCTAGTAATTGATTTGCCCGAAATTCCATGGGCAATTAGGAGCTCAAAATTCGCAAAGGGGAACCACTATATATTGTATCGATTTTCATTCAATGGTAATAAGTTTTTTTTACAGACAATTTGAGGTTTAATTCTCTTCGGTTCCTAAACAAACTATTCAAACTTGTCAAAAGATTTCGTGGCGTTCAAAGACTTATCAATCAGTCCGTCCAGATCTGATTGTGGCATCCTCACATACCAAGGTTTGTGCTTCTTGTTAGGCATCGGGTCGTGGTTCCATTTCAAATCCGATTAGGCATTTTCGATCTTGGAGGCCAATTTTGGTTAAGTTCACGTCAGTTCCTGGCCTGGTTCGTATCGTTTGGTAGCACAAGCAAGAGCTCAAGGGATGAGACATATTTTAGATCCAATTCAAGTTTCCATTGGTCCAGTTACGAGAGCTCGTGCGAAGAAGTTCAAAGAAATGCTTATTGGGCTGCTTCAAGCTTCTTGGGCTCAAGCTATCGCATGGAGGCCTATTGTGGGAATTGCATGTGACAACCAAACCAACAAACGCGTGATTCAAGTTCTAGAAGGGACTGAATAATCCTATGGTTGCAAATAATCTCGCTACTTTTCTTTTTAGTTACTTTCCCAATTTGAGACGACAAGTGGCAAGAAGAATCAGTTAATTGCCTAATTATTGTCTAGTTTCCTTTTCTTTTACAATACATGCATTTACTTTTATATTATTGTAAGGCTTTTAAGCCATTTAGGAAACTTTCTTTATTTGCTTTAGATTGAGCATTTTTTGGCTAGTAATTGATTTGCCCGAAATTCGATAGGCAATTAGGAGCTCAAAATTCGCAAAGGGGAACCACTATATATTGTATCGATTTTCATTCAATGGTAATAAGTTTTTTTAACACACAATTTGAGGTTTAATTCTCTTCGGTTCCTAAACAAACTATTCGAACTTGTCAAAAGATTTCATGGCGTTCAAAGACTTAAAAATCAGTCCGTCCATAACTGATTGTGGCGTCCACACATACCAAGGTTTGTGCTTCTTGTTAGGCATCGGGTCGTGGTTCCATTTCAAATTCGATTAGGCGTTTTCGATCTTGGAGGCCAATTTTGGTTAGGGTCACGTCAGTTCTTGGCCGGGTTCGTATCGTTCGGTAGCACAAGCAAGAGCACAAGGGATGAGACATATTTAGATCCAATTCAAGTTTCCATTGGTCCAGTTATGAGGGCTCGTGCGAAGAAGTTTAAAGAAATGCTTATTTGGCTGATTCAAGCATCTTGGGCTCAAGCTAACGCATGGAGGCCTATTGAGGGAATTGCTTGTGACAACCAAACCAACAAATGCATGATTCAAGTTCTTGATGGGACCGAATAATCCTATGGTTGCAAATAATCTTGCTACTTTACTTTTCAATTACTTTCCCAAATAATCTTTTTCTATTACAAAACATGCGTTTACTTCTATATTTTTGTAAGGCTTTTAAGCCATTTAGGAAACTTACTTTATTTGCTTTTAGATTGAGCATCTTTTTGGCTAGTAATTGATTTGCCCAAAATTCCATGGGCAATTAGGAGCTCAGAATTCGCAAAGGGGAACCACTATATATTGTAACGAATATCATTCAATGGTAATAAGTTTTTTTTATACACAATTTGAGGATTAATTCTCTTCGGTTCCTAAACAAACTATTCGAACTTATCGGAAGATTCTGTGGCATTCAAAGACTTATCAATCAGTCCGTCCATAACTGATTGTGGCGTCCTCACATACCAAGGTTCGTGCTTCTTGTTAGGCATAGGGTAGCGGTTCCATTTCAAATCCGATTAGGCATTTTTGATCTTGGAGGCCAATTTTGGTTAGGGTCGCATCAGTTCTTGGCCTGGTTCGTATCGTTTGGTAGCACAAGCAAGAGCACAAGGGATGAGACATATTTAGATCCAATTCAAGTTCCCATTGGTCCTGTTATGAGAGCTCGTGCGAAAAAGTTCCAAGAAAAGCTTATTGGGCTGATTCAAGCATCTTGGGCTCAAGCTATCACATGGAGGCCTATTGAGGGAATTACTTGTGACAGCCAAACCAACAAATGTGTGATTCAAGCTCTAGAAGGGACCGAAGAATCCTATGGTTGCAAATAATCTCGCTACTTTCCATTTTAGTTACTTTCCCAATATGTGGCGACAAGTGGCGAGAAGAATCAGCTAATTGCCTAATTATTGTCTAGTTTCCTTCTCTTTTACAAAACATGCATTTAGTTTTATATTATTGTAACCCTTTTAAGCCATTTAGGAAACTTACTTTATTTGCTTTTGATTGCGCATCTTTTTGGCTAGTAATTGATTTGCCCGAAATTTCATAGGCAATTAGGAGCTCAAAATTCACAAAGGGGAACCACAATATATTGTATCGAATTTCATTCAATGGTTATAAGTTTTTTTTACACACAATTTGAGGTTTAATTCTCTTCGGTTCCTAAACAAAATAGTCGAACTTATCAAAAGATTCCGTGGTGTTCAAAGACTTATCAATCAGTCTGATTGTGGCGTCCTCACATACCAAGGTTCGTGCTTCTTGTTAGGCATCGGGTCGTGGTTTCATTTCAAATCCGATAAGGCATTTTCGATCTTAGAGGCCAATTCTGGTTAGGGTCGCGTCAGTTCTTGGTGTGGTTCGTATCATTCGGTAGCGCAAGCAAGAGCACAAGGGATGAGACATATTTAGATCCAATTTATGTTCCCATTGGTCCAGTTACGAGAGCTCGTGCGAAGAAGTTTAAAGAAATGATTATTGGGCTGATTCAAGCATGTTGGGCTCAAGCTTTTGCATGGAGGCCTATTGAGGGAATTGCATGTGACAACAAAACCAACAAACGCGTGATTCAGGCTGTAGAAGGGACCAAATAATCCTATGGCTGCAACTAATCTCGCTACTTTCCATTTCAGTTACTTTCCCAATTTGAGGTGACAAGTGGCGAGAAGAATCCGCTAATTGCATAATTATTGTCTAGTTTCCTTTTCTTTTACAATACATGAGTTTACTTTTATATTATTGTAAGGCTTTTAAGCCAAATAGGAAACTTACTTTATTTGCTTTAGATTGAGCATCTTTTTGGCTAGTAATTGATTTGCCTGAAATTCCATGGGCAATTAGGAGCTCAAAATTCGCAAAGGGGAACAACTATATATTGTAACGAATATCATTCAACGGTAATAAGTTTTTTTTACACACAATTTGAGGTTTAATTCTCTTCGGTTCCTAAACAAACTATTTGAACTTATCAAAAGATTCCGTGGCGTTCAAAGACTTATCAATCAGTCCGTCCATAACTGATTGTGGGGTCCTCACATACCAAGGTTCGTGCTTCTTGTTAGGCATCGGGTCGTGGTTCCATTTCAAATCCGATTAGGCGTTTTCGATCTTCGAGGCCAATTTTGGTTAGGGTCATGTCAGTTCTTGGCCTGGTTCGTATCGTTCGGTAGCTTAAGCAAGAGCACAAGGGATGAGACATATTTAGATCCAATTCAAGTTTCCATTAGTCCAGTTATGAGAGCTCGTGCGAAGAAGTTCAAAGAAATGCTTATTGGGCTGATTGAAGCATCTTGGGCTCAAGCTAACGCATGGAGGCCTATTGAGGGAATTGCTTGTGACAACCAAACCAACAAATGCATGATTCAAGTTCTTGATGAGACCGAATAATCCTATGGTTGCAAATAATCTCGCTACTTTACATTTCAATTACTTTCCCAAATAATCCTTTTCTATTGCAAAACATGCGCTAATTGCCTAATTGTTGTCTAGTTTTGTTTTATTTTACAAAACATGCGTTTACTTTTATATTAATGTAAGGCTTTTAAGCTATTTAGGAAACTTACTTTATTTGCTTTAGATTGAGCATCTTTTTGGCTTGTCATTGATTTGCCCGAAATTCCATGGGCA
>CAMOHE010056085.1:0-34400 GCA_946598075.1 Artocarpus hirsutus | reverse complement strand
AGCCCAAAAAAACAAAACAAAAAAATGGGTTATCTCCTCACGATTTTTGAGTAAATAGTACAATACACTTTAATACAGGCTTTTTTGTGTGTGTTATATAATACAACATGTATTGTATTAAATTAACATCTTGTATTATTTTACACAATACGTTGTAAATACCAAACATTGTATTATTTTAAAATAATACAATACGAAGTTCTAATACGGTATACCAAACGAGTCCTTACATTTTAGTAATTTTTTTTTATTGTTATTGCAACATGTAAGAGCTTTATACTGTTTATAATTGAATTTGTAGTGTGAATCACTCAACCAAACAACCGGTAAAGCTATAAATTTTTTTTTTCTCCTACAAGCATCCAGCAGGGCTTGTCCTTATAACTTCTAGAACCTAAATGTTTTGTATCACATTAAACCAACTTTTTTTACTTTGAATTCCACACTATGCATTATGTGATATTCTCCCTTTCTCAAAATACTTTTCCCAAATGAATGAGTTACGTTTATATTAAAATTCAAAATATCATCTAACTTTTTACTCATCTATATTAACTGTATTAAACTAAACGTTGAATAAACATGAAGTAAAACCGATATCAAATGGTACTAATTGTCGAATTTAGATCATGTCCACTAAATGCATGGTGTCAACTTTACCCAATAATAAATAATTTTTTAACATGCTAGAAACTTCGCTCTTCTAAATTTGATGTCAATAAGTACATTGTTAGCTCTCTTTTAATTCTAAATATTTGCTATTTTATTTGTCCTGTTTTCTTAACTCTACGATCTAATTACAAATACTCAAATATAATAAATGTCCTAAATAGATTCGAATTAGTAATTTGATTTGAGTTAGTGTGATTTCAATTTGGACTTGAGTTAATGATTTGAATTGTTATCCGAATTGATGTATGGATGTGCAAAAGTTTTAAAATATGGAATAAAATTGAAACTTATGTTTAAAGAGGTAGTGAAAATAGTTTTTGATTTATCAACAAATCTAATAAATTTTTAATGTTAATGATCCAAAAAAATAGACAATATGGATCTTAATTTATTCTTCTCTTTACTAGGAACATAATAAAAAAAATCATCTCAATTTGATAAAAAATAAAAAAGTTATGATTTTTTCTTCAAATATAAGAGAGAATTTTAGTTTTTACCGTAATAGAGATATTTGAGTATTAAAGGGATGTCAAAACTTTGAAAACTTGAATTTTTGATATTCAAAGGATTTAAATTAAAAAAAAAAAACACATATCTTAAAAATTTTTAATACTTAAATTTAAATTGAGCCAAAAAATCTAAAGAACTCTCCAAATAAACATGCCTTAACATTACAATAGGGTTAATATCTTCACATCCAATAGACTCACCAAAACAACCAAGCACTCGCCGCGCGTACTTCACCACTAATGTATATAAAAGCTTTTTGGGCAACCATCTATTACATAGAGTTGACGAAATTTTCTTGACCATTTTTTTGATCAGTCTTACATTTTTCCCTTCTTCGAATGCTACGTTAGAATTGATGTTTATTAAATAAAACAAAAAAAAAAACAAGTGGCTTGTTGTTTTTTATATGACAAGGAATATATATATATATATGATTATATATGTAATGCTCAAATAATTAGTATTGCCAATTTACACTAGTTTATTAAGCAAAATAGCAAAATTAGTTCACTTCAAAATGAGATACCCTTTATTAACCTTTATAAACAACATAAAATATTCACCGATGCTACCTGTGAGTATGGTAAAAGTTCTAGAACTTAAGAAACCAGTAATAGGTTAACAATTTTTTTTTTTTTGAAATTTTTTTACCAAACGCTAGAATAATAAACTAGATTATCAGTGGTAATCCACCGCAATATGTGGCAAGAATCAATAATGACCACTTGTGGTCATTAGCGATAGCCATCAACCTTAGTTGATAGAATAATCTACTAGATTGTCGCTGATAATCTACCAGATTATATAGCGTTTCCTATCCCCACCTAAAGAGGCGGGAAATTCACTCTAGGGGCTATTCACCCATACCCGCCACTAAACTTCTTCTGTTCATCATGGTATAAGATTTCTTAGATACAAAATTCAATGTTGAAATTCGTCCCAAAATCATTTAAATTCAAATGTTATGATAAAACAATTATTTATTTTGCTAATATTACACAAACTCTAATAAGTCCTAATGCTTGGAACTGACCTTTTGTGTGACAAGCCCCTCTAGAGATTTTAAATTTGGAAAAAACTATGGCGGACGGTAGCAAAATTCTTTAATTTTTGTTAAGACTGTTAGAATTTGATCTAACAATGACAAAGCTTAAAGGAGTAATAGGATCATAATAAGTCCTACCATATACAACTCAATACCAAATTCTAAAAGTTAAACTCATCTTTCTCACTCATATATTTCCCTGACTCAATTCTCTCTCTCATCTTTCTTCTCTGTCTGCCTTTTACTACCACAGAAGTCTAGAGAGCCGTCATTGTTGGATCTGGTTCAACGTGGCCAAGATTTGCGCCCTCCTCTGAGTAAGGTATGTCATGCCTTAAAGTACGGGTAGTGACGTGGGGGATTTATATAGTTAATTAAATTAAGTTTTTAATTAAAATAATCAATTAAATGATTTGGGTTATTTTGAAAAACATGATAATTTTAAAAATATTCTAAAACATTTATTGTTATTTTAAAATAGTAAAACATAAAATAAAATACTAAAGATAATTAAACATTAGCTGGGCCCCACCGGACTCACATTAGTGCACATACATAGTATCGACAATAAAATAATACATCACAGTCCAATAAGAAAGGTAGATATTACAATTATACATGCCTTGAATTAAATAAAACAATAACCTAAAACAGTACTCGTACGACTTACTTGTTGCCCTGTTGCCTTCTTGTCAGTCTTAAGCTGCAATCTACCTAGGAAAAATGGGCTTTAAAAAGATAAAGAAAATATGAGCAAAAGCTTAGTAGGACTAAAGGTTCAAAGAACATTTAATTGAATATAATATTCTATTGTAGACAAGAGTTATAAAAATAATAAATTGAAATTCGTTAAACTCATACTTACCATCTTGTTCTTTTTCATCCAAATCTAATCTAGAATTGAGCTTTGAAAACATTAAATCAATGTTAGATCTGTTACAATATAAGAATTATAAAGTACCATAGATAGACTTATAAAATTTATTCTTACCATTAATCCATTAGTCATCCGTAAAATTTGACTTATTATTTAGTTTCTGGCAAAACCATCATAATCACCACCATAGTGGCCCAACTAGATTTCGAGACCTGCCCCCAAGGTCGCACTCTCCACGACTCTATCTCTATGGATGGCATCATGCTCTTTGGTTTGCTTCCAGATGGTGTTAATAATGTGTCTGATATTATGTTATTATTTAGGTTTCACCTTAATGAATATTCTTATTTACTTACCTTTATTGATTTATTATGATCATTCGTTTTTTTCATCAAGTAATGAAATCATTAAGTAACCCATCTGAAATTATCTCTTAAAACTTATTTTAAAAGACATCACTATGAAAGAGGTTATTTTGTAGAAAACAATTTGAAAGAATCCTTTGAGGCCAAAATATTAAAATCATGCTACCAAAGAAAAGGGTAGAAGTTCTACCTAGAATCCTGCACCATATCCCAGCACCGTAGTCTCGGTCCGCTATACGTCAGCTCCACGGAACCACGTACAACCTTAAATGTAAACTAAATCCATCAATATCTAGCTTAGGATATTCTACATTACTTAGCTATTTCACGGTGTCTTAGTGAAACACCTGTTATTTTAACGGGTATGATTTTTGTAAAATCAGATAAATAAAATATCACTTTAGTATTTTTACCAAGTCTCCGTAGTAAGTATTTAAAACTTACCTATCACTCATCACTTCTACCAATCTTGTCCCGCTACATTAATGCTCAATTAAGTAGCATCCTTCTCATTTGGGGCATAAAATTAATTCACCTCAACTGCTATGAGACATTGATATATTTTCTCAACCACCTTTTTAATGCTTCATTCATCTTTTTTCACAACTTGTCCCATTTTTCCCCTCAATTATGTGGGCATTATTTACTAAAAGTCTCTATGGGAGACATGATAATATTTTCTTTTAATGCTCATTTGTTTCTTCCTACAACTTTCTCCATAAACCTACAATTATCTCCCGTTCCTTAATTATTTTGATGCCTATTTATTCAACCATCACCACTTTCTTCTCTAGTTTCTTATTCTCTCCTTTCTCACTTCAATTTCTAACTAAAGATACAAGGCATAAAGCTCTCTTTGTCGCCAAGTAACTATAATTTCTAGCCATGTTTGAAGCCGCTTTGGATTCAATTGAAGCTTGATTTTTAACCCGAACTTTGGTGTTTTTCAAAAGAGTTTTGAGGTAGGTTTTCTTTAATTCAAACTTGGCTTTAGTATGTATTTTCTCCATATTTAATGCATGTTTTCCTCATTATTTGCAAGAAAGACTAGATATATGATTTGATAATGATTTTGGTATAAAACTCATAACAATATATTTATTATGATTATATAATGCATGCTGCCTATTTTGAAATGGTTTTGGAATTTTGAATAAGAATAATATCCTTTGGTTTAAGAAAAACTTAACATTCCATAAACCTTGTATTTTCTCTATAGGCAGTAGCTCTTTCTTGAAATTCTAGGGTTAGATGAAAATGAATTTTTTAAATTGGTTTACATATTTTAAAAGTAGACATTCTAAGCTTTCCAACGAGCTATCATGAGCCTAAATCGGAGTTATATTTTATTTTTTATGAATTTTTTAATTTTTGGGTTAAAAACTAGTAAACCTACCAGTGGCAGCATACCACCCGTCTACCTTAAGTAAACCACCCAATAACCCATGTGTTAATTATAGATAGTGAATCCAACTTTGCTCATCTTCTAATCCTTGAATGTCTTGTAACTTTTCCAAAACTATCCTAAGTGATTTATGAATCTTATTAGAGACTAAAATATATAGATTTACACTTCATTCATTTATGGATATGGTTATATGTTATGCTTTAGTTTTAATTGTCCTTATGCACACCTTAGGATCAAGGGTGTGTGAAGCTTACGTTAATTAAATTCCAAGATTAAAAGATTATTGAGAAGCTTGGAAGGCAGGGATTCTATTACTCATTTTTTGTAAGGTTTTTATGAAATTAAAATTGATTATTTTACCACAAGATATATGTATCTATGTTGAACTGCTATTATATGAGAATCACATATGAAACTATGAAATGAACTCGCCCTGTATTGATTAGCGAGGAACATAATGAATTAACATATGTTGTTACAAGTTGGGAAGCATGGTTAGAAAAATTGACTCTTTGAATAATGATTAAACATTGAGAAATGGTGAGACGTGAAGAGGGCGGTGGTTATGTCCTTAGGCATGAATACCCTAAAAGGTAAAATATGAGGGAGGTGATGACGCTCCCTTGGGTCGAAAGTCCCAAAATACACTGTACAGGAATTGACTTGGTGAGGACTCGGGGCTTGATGTCCCCTCACTGGAATACCCTCGGAATGTTTAGAGGGTGGCCAAGCATGCCCATTTAGGTTTCGATAAGTAGAGTGTTACTTTATTTAATGTGGATACCTAGGAATAATGATAAATTGTAATATTTGTATATATGTATAAATGTGAACTTAGTAATGGTTAACTATGGTATCCACGATATATGATCATAATGAACCTCATAATCTTGTATATGATGTAAATTAACTAACCATGCAGTTTTAATGTGGTAATGAATAAATCCTTAAGGTAAGTAATGATTTTTCCTACTGAGCATGTTGATGCTCATCCCTATCATATTTACATCTCTTAGGTGGAACTCAGTGCAACTTATCTAACGAGGAATAGGCAGCAACATTATTGATTCCATGTTGGAATATCTTTGCTTAATTGTAACTCGTCTAGATTATGTAAGATTCGTATTTTTTTTGTGATGGCTGTGTTAAGTTATTTGAGAATTGTACTATGGTGATGATGATTGTATTTTAAATATTTGATGCTACACTAAAAACTATGGTTTGTATTTTAAATGTTTATTTTTATTTTTGTTTAAAGACTCATGGGCATTATTTAATGGATTTAAATAATATTAAATCTAAGTTTATTTTTATTTATTCAATACTGCTAACCCCACACAAGGGCATTACACTTAGTGTGCCATTGAAATTCATAAAGTCATTTTATAAAGCCAAAAGCTTCATCTAGGTTTAAAACAATAAAAATAGGTGAAAAATGGTCATTTCTCATAAACTCGATTAGCCTATCGAACTGTCCGTACCGGCCTGTCGAACCACACAATTAGCCCCATAAGCCATACAGAACAGGCCTGCCCCAACTTTTCTATGTTCGGCCTGCCGATGATATGAATCTAGCTTGCTGAACTCATAAATCCGACCTACCGATACTTAAGATTAGCCTACCAAACTGAAAAATTCTAGAAAGTTCTAGATTTCGAGTCTTAACCTCCCGAGCTTGAAATCTAAACCTGTTTTCTCAATTCCTAGACATAGAAGACATTCATAGATGATAGAAAAATATAATATAATACATTTAAACAAGTTTAAATAAGATTTTTATAGAAAATCTCAAAAGAATTCAAAAATGGAAAAAATAGAAAAAATGTGATTTAATCCATTTTTTTGTGAAATGAAGCCTAGATTCAAGTTGTTTTGAGTTCCATTAACTTAGAATAAAGGTTTCCTAAGCTATAAAAACTCGGATTACAACATTTTAAAGAAATTGAAAATTTTGAAAAAAGTTTTGAAATTTTAAAAATTAACAAACTAACCTCGAATCCAAGCTTGAAATCAAGTTTATGAAGGCTCAATCTTGCTTCTTAGCTTCTAATCCAGCTATAGATCCAAGCTTGAGCTCAATTTTGAATCAAAATTTGAGAGGGAAAGAGAGAGGGTGATGGGCAGAGAGAAAGAAGAGAGAGAGAGTGTTGAGAGTGAGAGAGGGAGAGCATGAGAGAGTGTGAGAGAGAGTGAGTGAAGGAAGGAGAGGGAAAGGAAATAAATAGAGGAAGCGAGTAGCTTTTGCAAAGTGAAAACCATGTTCCAACACACTGTTTTCCAAAAAGGGACATAATGAACATTTGGCAATTTGTTTTGTTCCAAAAATTCAAAATAACAATTGAAATAATAAAGAATGATTAAAAATGATTAAAAGTAATACTAATTTTGAAAATATTACAAAATAGTTAAATGAAGTTTAAAATTGCATTATGGCACACCAATTCATCATTTTCCCACTAATTACACTAAATTAAAAATCGGAGTGTTATATGATAACACCACAGTTTCTTATTCTTCACCCTCAATGCCCATTGCGCCCCATCCTGACCTCCACCATCCGCATAGCTACCCATATGCGCCATTTCATTTGTCGATCTTTGTGACACTCGCGACAAATATCGAGGCTTACCACCATGGACGAAGCAAACCGTGGGTTACAAAATGCGAACTCTCCCCGCCCACCACCACCATCTTTGCCTCATGCGTCTCACCCCTTGCTTCTTCATCATCCTACCACTATCTACGAGCTATGGTTCATGGCCCTCGGCCTCACAACCTGTCACGGTCCTCTGGGATTTGGACCAATTTTTTCCCTTGTATTATGAAATTAAATGTTTTTTTGTAAATTAATTGTGTTTTTGAGATTGATCTGTGTATTAATTTGTTGTATTATTTGTAAAAATTTTTATTTGTGAAATTAGTTTAATCTTAATATTAATTTAGATTTAATTTTTTAGGGGATTTTGTATTAATTAACTGCCATTAATTCATCTATTTGATATGATGTTTCTTAAAACATTTGTTTGTGAAATGTTTTTGTTAAGAAATGTTCTTTTGCTTCTTTTTTTTTTTTTTTTTTTTTTTTTTTTTTATAAGAAAGGGTGTTTAAAATATATATATATATATATATATATATATATATTATCATTTTTGGCTATAATATGGTTTAGGAGGGACTAGGTAAACCTTCACTGTAATCTAATATATACCGTTGGATCATTCTCAGGGGAAGAATAAAAGCTCACTCCACCATATATTCTCCCATTAATTTTTTTTTTTTTTTTTTTTTTTCATTTCCTAGAGTTCCTTGGACAGATTTTCCGAAGGAGAAGCCAAAGGGCTTCATCTCTGTGATGCCAAAATGAGCATCCCATTGTCTGTAGTTATATGTACAATATATGTAGATTTTTTTTCCTTTTTAAAGAAAAGTGGCATCTATTATCAAACTTTTGTAAGCAAAGTCTGTCCAGAACATAAACACTTGATAAAGAGCACTCTTTCGTTTTCATGTGGTTAAATTTTGCTACTCCCGTTACAAAATGGTGCGTTCCATTTTACTCACAAAACAGTAAGTTTCAGTCTAAAAAATACATTATAAATTAAATTAAGTCTTATTATTTTATAAGTAATATGATTTTTTTAACCTTATACGATAAAAAAGATTTTCCACTCAAAAAAAATGCACTGTTTTTCTATGTAGCGTAATTTTGTTACTGTTGCGGGCCTGTAGGTGGGACCTAGAGGCATTTACAGGCCCCGTAAGGAAAGGCAGCTCTGCAGTGGAGGCTAACACGTTGTCCACGTGCAGTCGACGCTAACGTATTGTCCACATGCGAGAGGGGTGAAGTGAAGATGTTAAAACACAATTATGAAGAAAACTATCATCACCTATGATCATTTATGTCAAATTATCAAGAATATTAATAAAATACGGAAGCTAACCTGAATTCATTGATTGAATATGATTCTCGAGTCTTTGGTTGAGGATCTTCCAAGTCTAGTACGTAAATCCTCCTTAACAGAATGCTCTGTAATCTCTCTGTAGATGGGAAACAGAAAAAATAATGTACATACTGACTTGGGAACCACAACACCTTTATATAATTGCTAAACCCTAGCAGTTATCCTTAATTACCAATTTAGCCCATCATAAAATTAGTAATACCCCTTTTGGTCTATACACATAGGAGGTCCACACTTGATGATGTATTAAAAGCCTAAAACTTAAATTGATCACTTTTAATTGGACAACCTTATTGATAGCCTTTAATTCATGTTTATTAAATATATTAGCCTATATATTGGATTTTGATCCAATAGAAAAAAGATCCCTGAGAGACAAGTACTGTTGAAATTGCAAATTGAGAAATAACCCAATTTTTAAAAATTATGAAGATCCAGTAAATGCAAAATAAGGGGAAACATCTCCAGAAATGAATAATTTCTAGAATAAGATGTTTATTAATTTAATTTTGTTTGAATTATGTGTAAAATGGGCTATAAATATGTGCCTATACCTCGGAAAAAGGACCAAGTCCTATGCGAGCGTTTGATTGAGTGTGTATTCTTCTTAGAGTATAATGAATTTTCTCTTCTCTCCGCAAAGTAGACGTAACTCTCGACAAGAGAACCAATATAATGATTAATTTTTTTTTACCCTTTTTTGCACTTACTTTTATAGATTCAAAAGAATCTACACCGTGGTGAGATCAAATTTCGTGAGAGATCCATTGGCAAATTTTCACCTTCAACATTTACATATACAAATGTTTTTTGTTTTAGGCAATACTGAAGAACGAAAAACAAAATACTAGTCACGAGAAGAATCTTCATTTGTATAGAAGCTAAGCCCAACAAAGTATTTCCCATCTAATATATCGAAAAAAGAGACCAGGATAATAAATTCTATTCAAAATTTTAGCAAGCCTAACAAAGTATTTCCTACTTTATATATCATAAACAGAGTTAAAAAAAAAATACCAGTCTTCAATATTTTATTTCTGTTCTTTTAAATAGCATAGAAGCCAAGCCCAAATGACATATATATACTATATATTAAAAATTAAAAATGTGAAGAAGCAAGCAGTTGTGTTTTAACTTTCTTTTCCATTTGTGCCCCTTCTCTTCTTAAGTTTTACGTTATTGCTTTGGCCTTCATTCATAAGTTTTGATTGCCAAAAATTTACTTGGTAAAATTTACAGTGTATGTTAGACATTGAATTATAATTCTTCAAAGAATAAAAAATAATAAAACCTTAAACGTAGAATTCAAGTGATGAAGGGCTCTATTTGCTTTTCCACGCTCATAGTATTTTTTTATTAATATGTGCTTAAAAGCTGAGAACATCAGAACCAGACACTGAAAACTTGGTCGGCGAGGGAATCCTCTGATTGGCAAATGTGAAGAGCAGGCAAAACTATAAACGTGTTTGAAGGATTTAAAGTCGGTTGCCTTTTTTTTTTTGGGGCAAATAATCCTTTATATTAGTGAGATTGGTGATAGTATGAAATGGTAGTCTAAATCCGAAATTTTTTGCTCACTTAGAAGAGTTTTCAACTCAGGAGATTGTTGATATTGCAAGTTTTTTACACTGTCTTATCTGAATTTTTCAATGAAAATTTGAATAATGTTTGACATGATGGTTAGAACTATTAGTTAGAACTATAAATACTGCAGTATGTAAGAGTCTTACATTATAGCAACTTTTTGCTTTTATTGTAGTATGTGAGAGCGTTATACTATTTCTAACTGAAAATCTGTTAGAACCAACTAATATTAAACAAGCTAAGAATCATATATCTTTTTTTTTCTTTCAACTCTGAAAATATTCAAGTTCTTCTTCTTCTTCTTTTTCCCTCCCGATGACCTCGTATTTTTTCTACGATATTAATCTTTGTCTTGTGTGTTTTTATGATGTTGAGTTGGGTCTGAGCAAAGCTATACACCTATTTGTTTGAGGCACGAAGATTTCTATATTTGCCATCTCAATCTCCATGTCTAAGGAAATCATATCCATTCATTTTCTTTTTGTCAACTTAATCACTTTAGGAGTTTTTTCAAACGAATCTAGGTGCCACTTTGCTATGAAAAAAGGAAAACGGTAAAAAACCGTAATTAGTACGTTTTACAAATCATTATTGGTTCGTTTTATTTAAAGAGTAAGTTTGCGTTTGGCAATGGGGTATTGATTTTGTCATTGAGTACTTATCATAAAGTTATTTTTTAAATATTTGTTCAATTCTATTGGGTTTTAGATATAAGTAAATTGTATTATTGCATATTAAACTATTCACTTTTTGAATAATATATTCAAACTTTTAATCTTACCACAATGCATCTTGAACTTTGAAATAATTAATAATTAAGATCCAATAATTATTTTTAATTTTCATTGAGTACTTTCTTCATATGTTGAGTTTCTTTTTCTTTTTTTTTTTGAAAATGGTAAGCTCCACCTTTGAGGAAATCATTTGCGAATTTTATGACCATTGACGTCTATGTTTTTAACGCTTGTTAGCTATTAGACTTTAATTGTCAATGATTTTAAAGTTTAGAGTATAATTTATTCATGAGACATGGTAACTAATCTTGGAAGCATTCCTTGTTTTTTCATGGGTCTGTTCTTCCATCGCTTTTCGATATTAATCTGCCGTGCACTTTTTGTTTACTAAATCTGTGTCTACTTTCACTAAGAATGAGCTTCTGTTTTGGGGGAAAAAAAAAATTTATACTACATCTTAGCATCTTTCTCTTGTGCATTATGTGCATACATATTTGGACGAGGCCCACAATGTTGGAGCCTTAGGGAAGACTTGAAGAGGCGTTTGTAATTTACAAGAATTCCTCATGTCTCCAAAACAAATTAGATCAAGTTCAGAGCCATGGTTTAGTATCAAATAAATGAAAATCGAGTTGCATAATAAATCAACTGATTCTGGCTTTATTCAATGCTAGCTGCTTAACATATGATTTTCACGTACAGAAAAGACTGCTTTGATTCCACTTTAGATGCGCTTCACATCTTATGATAATATATGTTGTGATTAGAGATATGATGTATGAAACAAAGTTAGTTGCATATTGTATGCCCTCACGGAATTATTAGTACTTGGATGGATTTGTCAAAATAGATTAAAAAAAAACAGAAGCCTTGATAGCTCGATATATGCTATAATAGGTAATTTTTTATGCAACTAGCACGTGCAAGTTACCTTACTAGTGTTTTTGATAAAGCTGATGTCAAAATTGAGAAGGCAATAAAATGACTAAAAGTAATGAACCATTGACGTCCATGACAAAGAAAATTTTCAGTCCACATATAAAAAGACAAAAATTAAAAACCATGCGTTTGCCGGGAGTCGAACCCGGGTCTATTGCTTGGAAGGCAATTATCCTAACCGTTGGACTACAAACGCTCTTGTGACAGTACGGTTCCTAATATATATCTAACACTTAATCATACACGAGGACCTAGACTTCGAAGTTAAAAATGATAAAAAGGCTCCAGCGTTACTTTCGGCACCTAGAGGAGTGCCAGGTGGGCAGATCTTCGAGCCAAAATAAAAGAAGAGTTTTATTATTTTGCTAAGATGTGTTTTAAGAAAATTTTGTTGTCTAGAAAATATTAAAATAATATTTTGTAATTTTTAAAAATATTATTTTGGTACTTTAAGTTTGTGTTGTATGATGAGAAATTTTTTTTTTATCCTTTCATTAATGGACCCTATATTATTACGTTGAAACTAAAAAAGAAAATAAATATAAATAACGTCAAAAAATTTATAAATTCACATACATACTTTTCTTTGATGAGTTTTGTTTAATCTTTTTGTTTTGATTTTTTTATTCTAATTTTACAAAATTAATTTGGGATTCGTTAATAAAACAGTAAGAAGAAAATTTTATGTCACAAAACATGAACTTATGGTATCAAAATAATATTTTTAAAAACTACAAGGTATCGTTTTGATATTTTTTAAACAATAGGATACGAATGAGATGTTTTAAAGAAACATCTCATAGTCTCGAATTAACAGTAAAAAATCAAATGATGAAAAGAATTTGTTATTGAAAATTTATAACCAATAGGATTTAGCCAAGCCTTCTGAAGTTATATTGCTTCTAGGAGAAAAATCAAATGATGAAAAAATGGAAAAGAATTTGTTATTGAAAATTTATAACCATCAGTAAAAAATCCGTATGAGCTGGGTCAATTTGAAAAATACCATTTCTATGGTATTGTTTTTTAATTTTGTCATTTTTATGAGAAAATTTAAAACATTATTTTTAATGAATATAAAGACATTATTATTTTTAAGTATTTTAGGTTAGGGTTAGGCAAATATATGTTAGTTAAGAGAATTAATTTGGATCAAATAGAAAGAAAAAAATAATTGAACACAACAATGCTTAGAAAAAAAAAGTAGTATATCACGTCATTTACTTGTATATCAGCTTCACAATGGTACTGTTAGGCCAAGCCCTATTCTTTTTGGATCAAGAATCTGTAATGCCTTTGGAATTTTGCTGACCCATTTGAGTAGATTAAGAGGTATATTTTTTTTAATAGTAATCCACCATTTAATATTTCTTTCTTTGATTTATACTGCTTTTTCTAGTCAAAAAGGCTAAAAACCCTTAAATAACACATGTTTGTCTAATTCTAATGCAAAATGCTTGTGATCAATTATGTTTTTATATTTTGTAGAAGTAACATATTTCAAACTTTCTCTTAGAAGTGACCGTAAGTTAAAAAATAGTAGCATAGAAGTGCTATTTTTAAAATTAACTCTTTCAGCTGAACACTTTCTCTACGAAGACTGTGAGCCTAGCCTACTACACATAGCTAGAGAGAATTAATTTATATTAAATATCATCTTTACTGTGACACCCATTATCTTCCTAACGGATAATATGGTAATTAAATTAATTATTAGTATGCCAACTAAAATTTGTTTAATTTAAAATCTATTTCATCCTATTTATTTCTACCTATTTCAAAATTTTCTAAAATTTTTCTATATCTATTTAGTATATTTACTAACACGCTCTTGGAATATCAAATTAATTACAAAAATTCTATTTGGCATTATATGAACTAAAGTCTTCGAAGAAAACATAATGCACTTAATGTTCCTCCTACTTGTCTCCCACTTCCCATTATTTTCTTTCTTCAACCAGGTCCTCCAACAAAGAAAAACATATCTTCCTTTTGTTTTCTTCGTGCTACACTTATCTCTCCCTTCATCCTTGAAACATCTTCCTCTCATTCTCTTCTTCTTCTTTCCTTTGCTCTCTAAGTCTAAGAAACCCAGCTCCATGTCGTTCAAACTCCATGCTAAAGTTGAACTTGAGCTTTAATCTCTTGAATTGATGACTTAAAGTTTTCAATGAGATTTTGAGGTAAGATTTTTAGAAAATTAATCTAGTTTTATCTACCATCTTTACTCTGAATTTGGTCATTTATTTTGCTACACAATTTAGATTTCATGGCTTTAAATGAAAAACTTTGATATAAGCATGTTTTCACCCTTATTTACAAGAAATGTTTGAGATATGGTTTGATGATGATATTGGAGTAAAAATCCATGAGAATATGTTTATTATGAGTATATAATGCATACTATATATTTTGACATGGTTTTGAGATTTTATATAAGGATAATATGATTTAGTGTAAATGGAAAGTTGATATTCTATAAACTTTGTAATATCTTTATGAGCAGTGGCTCTTTTTTGAAATTCTAGGATTAAATGAATATGAAATTTGTAAATTGGTTTGCATATTTAAAATAGACATCCTAAGATTTCCAACGAGCTATCATGAGCCTAAATTGGAGTTGTATTTTATTTTCTATAAATTTTTTAATTTTTGGATTGGAAACTAGTAAACCTGCCAATGGCAATATATCGTCTGTTTACCTTAAGTAAACCAACTGTTAACCCATGTGTTGATTATAGATAGTGAACCTGCCTTTTTTGTAAAAGTATACCGCTAGTTTGCCATGATATACTAGCTACTAACTTGAACCAAGAACCCAACTTTGCTCATCTCATAACCCCTTAATATCTTGCAACCTTTTCAACACTATCCTAAGTGATTTATGAATCTTATTAGAGACTAAAATATGTATAATACTTGTATATATTTTATATTGTGCTTAAGACAAAAGTTGTTTACTTTGGTATTCAAGAAGGAATTACATAAAAACTTTAATGGTACACTAGTAAGATGGATTTACACATGATTTATTTATGAATGTGGTTGTGTGTTGTGCTTTAGTTTTAATTGTCCTTATGCACACCTTAAGATCAAGGGTATGTGGAGTTAACGTTAATTGATCCAAGATTAAAAGATTGTTGATAAGCTTGGAAGGTAGGAATTTTGTTACTCATCTTTTGTAAGATTTTTGATAAATTAAAATTTGGTTGTTTTACATTGCAAGATATGTATATGATATTTTGAAAGTATATGATTCTACTTATAACACGATGATGTAGAAATCGTCCTGTATTGGATAGCGAGGAACAAAATGATTTGACACATGTTGTGTAAATTGAGAAGCATGGTTAAAAAAACTAAGCATGGTTAGGAAAACTAACTCTATAAATAATAATTGATTATAGATTAATGGTAAGACGCGAAGACGGTGACAGTTACGTCTTTGGGTACGAATATCCTAAAAGGTAAAATATGGGGAGGTGACGACGCTCCATTGGGTTAAAAGTCTCAGAACACACTATATAAAAATCGACTTGGCGAGGACTCGGGGCTTGATGTCCTCTCATC
Source organism: Artocarpus hirsutus (assembly GCA_946598075.1). Classification (NCBI taxonomy): domain Eukaryota; kingdom Viridiplantae; phylum Streptophyta; class Magnoliopsida; order Rosales; family Moraceae; genus Artocarpus; species Artocarpus hirsutus. The sequence continues at coordinate 18,733 of CAMOHE010056085.1, read as the reverse complement.
GAAACACTCTTGGAATGATTAGAGGGTAGTCAAGCGTACCCATTTGGGTTTCGTTGAGTTGAGTGATATGATATTCTATTACATGGTGGATATAGATAAGTATAATTGAATCCTGAATTAATATGTGTGTGTATATATATATATATATATATATGTAAGAAACTTGATAAGAATGATCATTAGAAATCCACCGAAATTGAACATGATAACATTGATGGTTAATATTGAGAACTAACTAACCATATAGGTTTTAATGTGGTAAGGATAAAAACTTAAAGGTAAGTAATGTTTTCCTTACTGAGTATGTTGTTGCTCATTCCCTTATATTTCATCTTTTTAGGACTCACTAAGTATGAGGTGGCTACAAGAAAAATAGTTAAGGAAGCTATGTAGCTATATTACATTAGACATTGCTTCAATTGTTAAGAATGTTCTTCATGATAATGTAAGCGTCGATTGTTGCTTTCTGTTGCTGTATTAAGATGTATTGAGGGTTGAAATGATGATGATGACAGTTTTATATTATTAAATTTAAAATGCTACGTTAAATTGTGGTTAAATTGTTGTTTATATTTTTATTTTGATTTGAGAGTTTTCATTTAAATCTCAAACAACTCTATTTTTTTGAAGTTTCTCTTTTATTTCTGATATTTATTTTAATTCGTTAAAAACTATTAATCTTTATATAGAGGCGTTACATTTAGCAGATACAAAGAGAACACTAATGGCCAAAATCTAGCTTGGTAAATTCATTTAAAACAAAGAGCAAAGGATGTTTGCAGCTAGTACGGAAAGAATGATGAGAAAACAATTAGGAGAAAACATTCTCTCTGGTAGATTGCTTCGCTATATTGATGGCTTGGTCAAAATGTTGCTTTCGTTAAGAAGCTTCAATTGTAGCACATCTCCTTTTTTATTTTTTTTAATTTTGGAAAAAATAAAAAAGAAATAGAGTCTGATTATTCATCTCAAATAACAATATATCACAACTCATTCCAAGGAAAGTGTGATTTTTATTTTCCTCTGTATAATGTTTTAAAGCAACACATCTTAATTTTTGTTTCGCAACGTGATTGCAATTATATATTTTCAACTGTTACAAAATATAAAGTAAAACAGAGTCGGAGCTACATAATGACGAGGGTAGGCAGCCACCCCTATTAATTTTTTCTTGTAATTTTGTATATGAAATTTTATAAAAATTGTATTCTACTCCCTTGAAGTTACACCCCCCGACTCCCCCCAAAATTGTATCTGCCCCTTCCTAAAATCAATTTTATCCCTCCCTTCAGTAGTTCAATCACACCTTCGCGTCCCCTTACTAATTTTTTGGCTTCATCTCTAAGTAAAAGTAGGCTACAGTATAAAACTCTCACATATTATAATAAAATCATTTTAACTTTTAGTTCTAACTGCATTGTCAAACACTTTTAGGTTGGATTAATTGACCTTGACACATCATCAAAAATCATGTGGCCTAGCATGAAAATGGATGAGATTTGGATACAAAGCAAATCCAACATTTTCTTTTTGCTTTTAACTTTTTGGGATAGAGAGAGCATCGTTGAATTTATCATACAAGAGGAGTAAAACATGTGAAAACATGCACTAATTTGTAGCCTTTTTACACTTTCCAAGACTAAAAATTGGGATTTCATATATACTTCGATATGTAGTCAAAATAAAATATTGAAACATGTTACATAAGAATAAGCTGATTTTTCTTCGGCAACATATATTATTATACAGAACTTGAATAAATGAGTTGTGTCTCTGCTGAAAGTTCATGAAGCGTATATATGTACGTCAAACAAAGGGAAATAATGCCTTTCGGTGACGGCAGCGGATGAATCTTGTCTGGAGACAGACTCCGCAAGTGTTGTCATTAATGAATACTTTAAGCGCCTTTTGTTTACTTTCTGCCCTACACTTTCTTCTTTGTCACGCCATTAATTTTGTGCCGACACTAATATTACGTATTCAACGCGTATATTTGCAAATTGCGTTGTAAACATACTATAATATATATATATATATATTATTGGCGCTCATTTTGAGATTGTACGACGATAAAAAATTATGTTAAAAACTCAATTTTTTACCACAATTAAAGCTTTTATAACGATTTTTTAACCATCGTGAAAGTTTTTCACGTAAAATTCTCAATCTATAATAGTGATATATATATATATATATATATATATCTATACATACACACGCGCTCCTACCAAGACATGGACGACATCGTGTAGGCATTTCCCATATTTCCTTATTAGTTAGCCTTTTTTGAGTCTTCTTCAATATTGACATTGTTATATATTGGCCCAAAAAAAAAAAGAAAAAGAAAAAGAGGCCACTATTTACTAGTTTTATAGTGTATAGAGAATTAGATTTGCATTAGTCGAGAAGAATTCTTGAAGGATACTTAAAATTAGATATTGTATAATTAGAGATATTTTCGTAGAGAAAAGGAAGTAGGTGATAATAATTAGGGTTTGCATTAGTTTTTTTGACCGTTGCATATCAAGAAAAGAAGACCTGCCCGGAGAAATAAGGCATTGTCCTACTAAATGGGGGAATATATTACGAAATTCAGAGAAACGAAGTAGACCCACGAGGGCTTGTCACCCAAAATATTTTCTTTGGTTATTGAAGGAACAATATAAAAATGTTTTGTGTGTGTGTGGGGGTGGGGGTGGTGTTTGTTGCAGACTTTTTCTCTAAACAATAACAAAAAAATGTTCGCTTTCAAGCCATCAATAAAATAACAATTTAAGACTCTTATTGAGCAATACGGGACCATACCTTATTCACCATTGACATTATATGGATTACATACACACACACAAAATATATATATATATATATATATATATATATGAGAGAATTATATGTCACACGATTACTCATGACAAAGTCAAACACTCAAACTCATCAATCACCGCCAATTTTCTTATTGCAGTTATAATTAAATAATGAGGAAATTAAATCGCTTGCATAGAGCATGGTGAACCGTTTATACACTCACCCTTCTTAACCGATAATTCCATTTTGAATAATATCAATGATTTTCTCAATATCGTTCTCTAATTTGGTCCAAAGGAACAAAATTAGATTAGTTATAATCAAATTATAATGGTGTTTAGTAAATTGGTTTGAAAAAACAAAAAAAAAAAGAGTTTAAAAACTGTATTATGGGAGAACTTTATATTGTAACTATTGAGAACTTTACACCATAAACGTTTTGAACTGGATGTACCAAACGGAGGGTATAATAATGGCTTCATAATATTTAATTCAAACTTTTAAGTTCTATAACAGAACTCCAGCTGTAGAAAAATACATTGCACAAATCTTAATTTGAGCACGGAGAACAACGGTCCACGTATAAAAGCGTCCCAAATATGTGTATAATTTGACCTTTGGTGCTAGAAAGGACTAAGATATAAGAATAATATCCTAAACAGGTTCTTCATGTTGTTATATTATCATAACCAATTGTGTATATGTTTTACTTTTAGACTACAACGTCGTGATGCTTGACCAGCTTCCCACTAATAAATCTTTAATTTTATAGTTTTAGATTAAAAAGTAGGCCCAAAATTAAGCTAAAGCGTCGACCAAAAAGCTCTGCTAACCTCATTTAACTATTAACCTTGAATCTTAACAACCAAAAAGCTCTGTAACCTCATTTATACTATTAACAATGAATCTTAACATCCATAAAGCTCTGTTAACCTCATTAAAGTGTTATTTTCTTTCTTCATGGTACATTAGATAATAGTGTAGGTGATATTTTAGCATGAATTTGAATCCATTGGTAGGTTTGAATAAAAAATTATAATTTTTTTAATACAAAATCTTGTAATAGAAAGATTTGAGTTGCGCGTTTAAAACTGTGAACCAGACATAGTTTTTGGCTTACAAAAGAAAAACTCTTTAGCCTAAGATAGGAGGAGTATGACTCGGTCAAATTGAAAATTTAAGCCCTTAAAAATAATATATATATATATATATATTTATATCTTGAATTATCTTGAACTATGTCATTTGTGTTAATATACCCTCTAAACTTTGAAATGTGCATGTTATGCACCCTCAACTATAATATTTCTCTAGATTTACCCAAAACTTTGAAACATATTGTTTTTTGAATGAAATTGCCGAATTTTTGTTTAATTTAAGATCAAATATGATATAGAGGAGTTATTATAAATGTCATTTTTACTATTAATGAATCAGGCATCAAACTTTCATTTATTCTGTTTTTAGAATACATGTTCAAAGTTGAGAAAAAAAGGGAGGAAAAATAAAAAATGTACCATAATTCAAGTTGATTCTTTAAGGGTTGTAAATAAATTGATGAATTTATCCATTTAACGAGCGTAACAAATATTATTTTGTCTACAAAGCAACATGTTTTAAAGTTCAAAGGATGAATATGAAAAAGTATTATTGTTTAAGAGTATAACAAGTATATTTTAAAGTTTAGGGGCACTTTGACACACACGACATACTTTAGGAGGAATTTATAAATTTTATATTATAGGTATCACTAATTGCCACTCGTCTTTTTGTCAATAAAAACTGTCAATGTAAAATTGAAGGTTGTCACGTAAAAATCTATCGTGTGTGTGTATTTACTTGATATTTAAATTTAACAAAAAATCCATACCACAATATATTCTTTTTATGTATGTACTGTATAAATATCAATCGTTGAATGGGGTTTAAAAATGATCCCATCTATTATAATTTTATAGGTCTTATTAGGTCTCAACTCATATATATTTATATATTCTTATCACTCATGCATGTATTTTTCTGCATCATTTAATAATTGTAAAAATGGGTGTATTGTAGTTCTACCGTGATAGTCAATCCAAATATCTTGATCATTACCCTTGCTTTTAACCACGAAGTAGCCATGTTGAGGAAATTTCTGAAAATATGTATTGTTCCTTAATATGCTGGCGTGCAAAAGCTGGACAGCATCTTTGGTTCTGTTGTACATGCGCGGTCTTGTTTTGCAGAAGAAAAGGAAACGTTTAATCTTTGCCAGCCCTCATTTATTGCCTAATCGGTAGCCCATTATTGCCCCTGTAGCTAGTCTTGTCTATACTCGCTGGCCAACCAGGAAACCCCAAAGTCAATGTAGGAACTTTTCAAAGAAATGTCAATTATTGGCTTTAAATGAAGTAGTAGTAATGATGTCACACTCTAAATGGACAATGGTACATTTTCGTACCACATGACTTGATTCACAAAATAAGCTTCCAAGGACCATTTGAGATGTAGATATGGTGAATGGTAACTTCAATAGAAAATGGGAATTAATTAGATGATAATTACATATATATATATATATATATGTTTTGATTTGAAACAATCTTAATCACAATCCCACTTGTGATATCGCCATACATATTTAAGGACTATATGTACGGTGCATATTTTAGTGCCACATTGCCAAGGAGATGATATAAAAAATTCAAAGCAAATCGTGGCAAATTGTGATAGATGTGCTTATTGACAACTGGTTTTGGAACTTGTTTCATTGTTTTCAAGCTTGTGTTGTGTTGCCGATCAGACAAGGAATGCGCAAGTGACGGCAGAGCTTCGGTTCCCACATACTGTAATCTCCCAAAAGTGCAAATATAACCTCCATTATATAAATCCAATTAATATCTTTAGTTATCTTTTTGTATATTGTGTCTTGCGCTACATTGTTGTGGAGATTAAACAAAGTAAAACCCCCCAAAACAAAAAAGAAATAAGAAGCCAAAACAAAAACTAAAGGGCTAGGTGAATTCATTTACATTATTAATGAACGAAAATTGGTCATGACACATAATTAGAAAACATTATTAAAAAATGGGAAAAAAAAAGTAACATATTCTCCTGAAAGTCAGGGATGGTAATTCCTATCATAAACTTGCAGAAAATAAACAAAATATGGAAAAGAAAAAGAAAGAGGCAAATTTGAATTCACTTAATAATAGATGAATTATTCTATTGGTGGCCTTTGTTATAACATACAAATTAACAAACATTATTGGAATACAGAAAAAGAAAGAGCATGCAAAGCACAAGAAATCCAAGATAAGAAGAGAAAAGATTCGTGTTACATGGCTTATTGGACATTAGAATGCTCCCAATTACGTGCTAAAACGTGAATTTATCTTCATTGACCAGTAGAGGTTAGGAAACTGTCTCTTTCCATCCATGTCCCTATCTTTGTGCGATAAAGATGAACAATGGGCGATCCAAAAGGCCAAATTATGGAAAAGTGATTGTGAGTCATACCGACAGCATGAAAGAAAGAAAGAAAAAAAGGAAGGAAAGAAAGAAATTTTAAGTGAATAATTGTCATATACTAACCCAAAACAGAGATCGACTAGAGGAGACAATATAGAGAAACCTAACTTTGAAGTCCATGAGATCAACGGATTGTCAAACATTGCCGTGTAACTCTCATTGTAAGACCATACCATAGATTTTTATTCACATTAGGACCTGTTTTTCACTAACAAGAAACTTTGTCCTTTCTTTTTATTTTTATTACTATTATTATTTTTTTTTTTGAAAAGGATTTTTGTTTTTCTTTCTTTCATCTATCTGGGGACCAATAAGATCATATGCTTCTGGTTCACGGCTTTGGACTTTCAACTCTCAAGCTCATCAGCTTGGCTTAGTGAACTCGGTAGGCTTAGCCAGCTGATTAAGGCAGTTGGGGTTTCAGAGGAAGTTTCTGACGGACGATGACAACCAAGAGTATTTAATTAATGTTATTTTCTGAAGAATTGTTAAATGATAATTCAAAATTTTCAATCCTAATAATATAATAGCTTTTTTTGAGGAAGAATTTGCGCCAAACTAGCAATAACACCTTTAAAGGCTGTCTTTATATGACATCTACAAAAGATTCTATTTATGATGTTTAAATGCACGTTAATTTCTTTGTGGTATTAAAATTAAATGATGATTCCCTTCTTTCTCAAAGATTAATTCTTTGTCTGTTTAGAGATTTGTTCTTTCAAGGCTCTATCAATTTACATTTAAGAATTTTTAAGAAAACCTTTCATTTTTTAACTTGAGGTGGGAGATTCGAACTCTCACTTTTTAATGAAGTCGGGTGTATAATTTTACTGTTAAGATATGTTTATGACTATAAAAACACTTGGTTTGGGAGTTACTCAATCTTAATTTTTTTTGCTTTTGTAATGCTAAAAACACTAAAAATATACTCAAAACGACAATTTCCTAGAACTTCGAATTAATCTTATACTCTTATTTAACAAAAGTTGTACTTTTTTTTTTCTGCTTGGTAAATAAAAAGCTGTTAGTACTTTGTATTATTGTTAATGGTACCCTACGCATCTTGTAAAGTTCAACATAAAAGATTCACGTATGATATCACTAGCTACTTGGAAACATATCACGAGTTTGACTAAACAATTTAAAGAAAAGAAAATATGCAATAAGTAATCAAGCTATCTATTTTAATTCCGCGTGTCACCCTTAAATTTTGTGATATTTTTTTTTATTATTTTAGTCCATCCACCTTGCGTTGTCAACTATAGTCTGTACTTTTATTTTTTTTTCTTGAAGGTATAACGTGTACTTTTAAAACTTGCTTATTACTAGTATTAATGTTGATTGATCTTTTCTTATCTAATTATAATGTTTACGCATACAATCGTATTATTTTACATGATAGTGATACCTAAAATATCTGTTGTACGCTATTGAAATATATATGTATTGTAAATATATATGTATATAACAGGCCAACAGCAGCCAATTAATGAGGTTTGAAGTTTGGGGATGATTGACGGTGGATGCATATTTGCATAAATATTACACATGTACATATATATACACATATTATATAAAGACACGCACAAAATATGTATATACGTATATAACAGTAAAAGTGGTTGTATTTGTATGAAACTAAAGCAAAAACAGTAGCCGGCAGTCAATCCCTTTGGTCATTGCCCGCCAAACTACGCCGCCACGTGGTCCTTCTTCATACGACACTAAACTTAAATGCAGCATCACCACTCTGACTCCTACGACTCCAATTTCACCCCTCTCAATTTCCCACACATTTCCCAATTCCCTTCTTTCCCTATCCCCCACGTCTCCGCCTTGACTTGGCCACTCCCCTCTTTCAAGTTTCAACCTTCTTTTTTTTTTAACTTCATCTCCAAGCTCTCTCTCTCTCTCTCTCTCTCTCCCCCCCCCAACCGTCACGCGGTAGTGCATGAATTCTCTCTCCTATTTCATCAACACTATATATATTACACAAACACAAAGCCAACTCCCCAAAAACATTCAACAAATCAATTAAAACCCACATAAAACCTCCTCTCTCTCTCTCTCTCTCTCTCTCTCTGCCACAAGGTACGATATAGTATACTTTGATTCCAAATTATGGCACGCTCAAGCGCTTTGGCATTCTTAGTTTTGATGGTGTACTTGTTGGGCTTGTTTGTGACGAGCTCAGAAGGCAGAAAGACGTTTATGGTCTTAAAACAGGAAAACAATAGCAACAAGAAGGGGGACAGATCAAATACAATGAGATCAGCATGGTCTTTGTTTCTGAGTGCCCTTCCAAAGGGCAAGGTGCCCTCTTCTGCCCCAAGCAAGAAAGGCCACGCCGACGTCGTCAGCGAGAAGCTCATTGGTCGCCACCTCATCAACATCGACCGGAGTCTTCGCTCAGTTCCTAGTCCTGGTGTTGGTCACTGATCCTAAGTTTATTCATACACATATATAGATTCTTGTTATTTTCTTCCTATGAGATGGAGAACACATTTCTTAATTTGTTACTTTGTTTCCCTTCACCTCACAATTTTTCGGTCTTTTTTTTTCTGGCTTCTTTTTGTAATTTTTTGTTTGTGCCTTTTTAGAGGCAGAGTTAAAAGAATTGAAATGTATATATAGACAACACAGGACTTGTAATCTCTATATATCTTTCATTGAACCAGCGTTGAGAAATATTTTACTACAATCACGAGTACTTTTTTTTTTTTAATTAAGAAGTGGGGATTTAATATCTATGCTGCATGCTAGAGCTAAAAGCTGTGTTCAAGCCAGATTTTTTTAGTTTAAACTAATTTGTTACAATATTTTAGGTTTAAATTTTTGGTTTAAAATATAGCTTTACGTATATTTAAAGTGTAGAATTATGGCGAGACTAGACGTGCAACCTCTCAATTGTAATTTTTTTTTTGGGTAGAGCTCATTCAAACGAATAGCTACCCGAGAGAGGCAGAAAAAAGAAAGGTCAGTATTTACTGAATGGCGCTTCTCTATATGTCTCTAATGTATTTTGGTGGGGTTGTTCTGGCTTGCATAATTTTTCATGTGAATTGAAGTGGAAAGTTATGGAAAGTTAGAACCAAAATAATAATAATATATATATATATATATATATATATATGAGAGTTTTATAGTATAAAATTATTTTGTTTTATCATAAAATATAAAAATTTATATTATTTAAGTCGAAACTAATAACTTAAAATTAAATATATTTAAGTCTGTCAAAACTTTAGCGCATCTTGAAAGCTCTGATAATTCCTGCATTTAGTATTATTTTTCTTCGGAGCTTAATTAACGAGTTATAGTTTATGTTTCCCTCCAAGGTTGAAATGGTCTAGGTAGCTAGCTAATAGAGGATTACCACTTGTCACGAATTGGCCGGCCATTTGGTTCCAACATAATAAATGAAAAGGTACCCAATACTCACAAAAACGCGTTTTGGGGCCATAATATATCTCCACTTGGACCATGACAAGTGAATAAATCTCTGGTTAATTTTCTATAAAAACTGTCATTTCGACGGATCTAAATTTGGGGTCCCATGTCCATGACCAATTACCAAACCCCTAATCTATTTTAATTTGATCGTGTGAAAAGAGCTTTGAAAGGATTAGTGAAAAAAAAGGAGTACTGCAGTTTGGTAAATTATAATTATCTAATTAAATGGTTAAATTTTAAAGGAGGTAATTAAGTTTATGCAATAGTATTTGCTAGCTGATTAAATTGATCTGGATTTTCATTTTTTTTCAGTTAACAATTATCACGGCCGTTTGTGTAAATAATTATGAGCTATATTTTAGGGTTTATATTTTATAGGTCAAACATAGTTGGAAACGAGAATGACTATTTTTAGTCAATTTCGTACCAAAAAAGTTTACTTGAGGATCTTATAATACTGATTATGGTAGCAAGAGATACAAGAAAACCCGTAAAGGTCGTGTTTTGTATGTACGTATGCATAACAAGCCATCAAAATTGACTGGGATAAAATATTTGGACTTAGCTAGAATATAAATATTCTTTTCTTATAGATCTCAAACTCTTCTCAAGCCATGGACTCAATGGGGCTGATGTCGAGATTTTAGAGCAAGTGGCCACTGGCAGAGCTGGGTGGGGGTGAATTCGGGCTGTTGATCTTATTTATTTTTTAAAAATTAAAATTTGATATTTTAAATTTTATAACTTTTATATTATGCTCTTGCTAAGATTTAATATTTTCATATATATCCTACTGACTTTTAGAGCAATTTTAATGCAGATGCTATAAGTGCCAAAGTCAAGCCTTGACATTTGAGTGTAAAAAACATTCTCTAATGTAATATCAATTCTTATGCTAAATTTGTCATTTGTTAAATTTGATAGCTTTTTATATCCTCAAAATACAAAGTATACAAATGAAAAAAAAATAAAACTCTAGTGAGAATATCCTTATCCTTAGTGTATGTTTTTAAACACTATATATGTCTAAAATCATATCAAAATAAAAAAGATATGCAAAACAAATATTTTGTTTATATATTTGTAGGGTGTTTGAAAGCATTAGTTTAAACCATTTATTTGAACTAATTTGGTTAAAATCACTGTAGTATATGAGAGTTTTATATTATAACTTACTTTTTTTGACATTATAATATATGAGAGCTTTATATAGTAGTAACCAAAAGTTATAATTAAAATGAGAATGTTAAGTACCCTAATAAAAATCAAATGTTTCATAAAAAAACCTACTATAAGGATATTTTATATAGCATAAAACTTTTAATATATATCTAGTAATTCTCAAAAAATACTGTAATATAAGTTTTATGTTATTTATTCTTAAAAAGAAATAATGCACGACATCGTCCCAGTGAAAGACTGGATCCGTCACTGTACGTAGGTTACGTCTTTTTTGTGTGTTTTGATAGGTGCTACTTCTCTCCAATTTCTTATAAGGAAAAATAAATGACGCTACTGACATGTTGATTGGGAATTCCTTCATGCATGAGTCAAAAGCAATACATTTCTCGTTGACGTTTTCTTATATTGGTTGCAAGTTGTTATCGAATTAGAGATTATGTGCAAAGAAAATCTGATCTTTGACTTTGTTAATTAATAGTAGAAGAGAAAACTAAAAAAAGCTATTAATAGGGAGACAGTGACCTTTTATAGCTATGATGTAATTCAAATTATAAATTTATGGTTTAAACTAATTTTATTATAATATTTTTTTTTCACAAATTTTAAAATTAGAACCTATTTTGTTTTAAACTTTTGGTTTGATTTATGTTTCCAAACGGGCTCTTAGTTTTTTTATTAGTCTATATTCAAACTATTGTTTATAATAAAATTATTGAGTCCAATGAAGCAGAAGAGGTTTTATTCAATTTTATTGAAAATATGAGCCTAGCTTTCGATTTCATTACCATAGGCCACAATGTCGCACAATAAATTGGTTGAGTAAGGACTTAAAAATGATACTATGAAGTATCGAACCTTGCAAGAACTTAAAAATTGTACTATGAAGTATCGAACCTTGCAAGAAAAAAAAAATCCTAACGATGGTGCTTGGCCAAATTCTATGCATAAGATACAAGTTGTGTAAAATTTTGTTATGAAATTATATTTATCTTTGCAAGTTGTGTAAAATTTTGTTATGAAATTATATTTATCTTTGGGAACAAGTAGTTTAAAATTAGGTACTTCAAGATGGAAGTTATATTTGTCGTGTTTCTTAGCCGACAACATCTTATCATTATGATGATATGAACCTAATAATATTTCTCATTCAAAATTGAGCTCAAAATAGTATTTCAAATTTGGTTTTGCTAAAGTTCAAAAGTTTGGTATAGTAAGAGAGTGAAAGGGTTGGGGGCCAAATGTTATATACAGAATTGAACAAACTATATGGACTTCGAGCTTCATTAATTGATTAATAACAGACTGAAACCTAAAATTACATAATTCTAGCACCAACAACAAGTCGATACGAGATTTAATTTTGTCCCTAGTAGCGCTGCCTCCCTATTGACCACGGCAAAAGGGATCAGATTGAAGACCTTCTAGACCATGAAAAAATGATTTAAAATTTAATGCAGGTAGTTCCAATAATTCGGACAATAACCCAGGCGCAGCCCCTTTAATGTACAATCAACTTGTTGCACAAAAAAGTTAATTGTCAACGTTGACAGGTTTAAATAATAAATGGCAAATTAAATTTGGATTTAAGTTTTATGGAGAACAAAGTGAGTGTGTGTGTAAATATATATATGTATATATATATATATATATATATATATTTGCTTTCCTTTTTTAGCTGAAAAGCATTGGCCGACAACAACTAAATTAATAATCAATCAAAATTATGTACGCCATTAATTAACTCAATGGCAACTTTTTCCTCAAAGCAGAGACCCTTTTTTTTAAAAAATTGTATACTTAAAAATAGTAAGATAAACAGGAAATGGTCTAGCAATTGGTGTAATTTATTATATGTAGACGTATTGGATAGTAATGTGCATGTAACATAGACATTATAAGGCAGAACCAGATGAAACTGATACCAAATGTCTCCTCCTCCAAACCAACAACATTGGAACTCCACTAACCGCCCAGGTTAGTTGGAAACTAGAACCCCATATGATGCAAAAAATATATGCACAAGTTCTTTAGCAATATACATATATATATGCTTAAGTTATTTATAGTTTTTTCAGCCAAAAAAAGAAGAGAAATATATTTTAAAGTCAAATTGTGAGGCCTGTGAATTCCTAAATTGTAGTGGCATGAATCAGGGCCCGTGTGACTTTGTTGAGTGCCCCCAGTGGACAGGTAGCCGCCGTGCTAGTCCGATGGACTGCCTCCGAAAAGATCTTTTCACTCTTTGACTTTGAGGTTGCTCCACACGTGTCACCATCTGCCTTATCAATTGCCACGTAAGATGTAAAGAAAATTGGTCCGGCCCATTAACAGTTTCTCCACTATAATTATTATTAACAATATAAAGTATAATTTGAACCCAAACTTTGTTTAAAAGTCGCATCATGGTCCTTAAAATTTTAAATCTTAAGTTTTTAAAAGTCTCCAAAACTTTAAGATGGGAAAAAAAAGGACTCAGTTTTTGGGGCGACAAAAGAACATGTTTAACGAGTAAACTTGGTTGATAGATTCCCTTAAAAAAAAATGATTGATTGATTAAATTTAAGTAAATAATCGTATTAACTAACTAAAATTTTGAGAAACTTTGAATAAATATTATTTTTAGGGAGTAAATTAACTCATAACACAATATTTAGAGTAAATGTACTTCTTATTATTTTAATACAGTATTACTGTGTAAATATAAAAGTTTACGAATGACTTTATGTGATCGCCGATGGCTAAAAATATAATATTACTTTGGTAATATTGTATTACTGTATAAATACAAAGTTTACAAGTGACTTCACCAAATCATTGCTGGCTGAAAAATGTAGTATTATTGTCTAAATACAAAGTTCACCGATGACTTTGTCAAACTGTTGACGGTCGAAAAATACAATATTAATATGATAATATTGCATTATCGTGCAAATACAAAATTCACCTATGACTTGTCGAATCGTCGATGGTCGAAAAAATACAATATTAACCCAGTAATACTGTATTGTTGTGTAAATACAAAATATACATACGATTTTGCTGGACTGTTGGTGGCTGAAAAAATACAATATAAACTTGGTAATACTATATTACTGTTCAAATACAAAAATTCCTTGACGACTTCGCCAGATTGATAGGTATTAACTTGGTAATATTTTATTACTGTGTAAATAAAAAATTTCACCGGTGACTTTGTTAGCACAACCGCTGGCTAGGAAATATAGTATTACTCTGGTAATACTGTATTATCGTGTAAAATCAAAAGTTAACTAATGACTTTACCGAATTACTAGTGGCTAGAAAATACAATATTATCCTAGTAATACTATATTACCATGTAAACACAAAAGTTCACCGGCGACTTCGTTAGACCGCTGGCGGTCAAAAAATACAAAATTACCTTAATAATACTATATTATTGTGTAAACATAAAAGTTTATCGACGACTGAGAAATACAGTATTTACCTGGTAATAATGTATTACTATGTAAACATAAAAGTTCATCAACAACTTTGCCAGATCGCCAATGGCTAGGAAATATAGTATTATCTTGATAATATTGTATTACTATGTAAGCACAAAAGTTCACCAGTGATTTTGTTTGATTTTGTTGGTGGCAAGGAAACACAGTATTAGCCTAGTAATATTGTAATATTGTGTAAATGCAAACATATACTCACGACTTTGTTGAATTGCCAAAAACCAAGAAATACAGTATTAATTTTGTAATACTATAGAACTATATAAATACAAAAGTTCATTAGCAACTTCGCCAGGCCACCGACAGCCAAGATATATAAATTTACTTGTAAATATCATATTTACATATGGATACACGTATTTACTAAAAAATTCATAAAATTATCCAAACGATTTCAATACTGTTACCAACCAGAAAAACTATTTTTTATTATAAAATCCATCAAGAACAAGCTCATAAAACACTAAAAATCTCACCACCAGAATAACACCAATGGAGATACTATCAAAAAAAGAAGAACAAAAAAAATTCAAAAATTCCTTTACAAAACATCAAAATTTTTTGACATAAAAGAAAACAAAGGCAAAAAACCAATTTGCTACACTAGATCTCGAGCTCTTCATGTTTTGCCAAATTGACCAGATTGACCAAATTGACCAAATTGCTGACGAGGCATTTTGGAGGTATTCGTCGTTGCTTGCGAAGAGGAACGACAAGGACATCGCGATCATTTGGTTTAAGATTTGAGAGTTTTGGACACCGAGGCTATGTACAAGGTGTGTATTTCGTCTCAAAAGCTATTTAGAGGATAAAGTGAGAAAGAGAGAGAGTGAGAGAGAGAGAGAGAGAGAGAGAGAGACCAATCGATGATCATGAGGCTGTTGTGAAGGTAGAGGTATTTTTCGATGATGACGGTCGATCGAATTTGTGCTGTAGAGGATGACAAAGTGTAACGCTCCAAAATTAATTAATGATATTAGTGAGTAAAATGGTAAATTAGTGTGCCATAAAGACTACTTTAAACTTAATTTGATCATTTTGTGAAATTTTTAAATTAATGATATTTTTTATTAGTTTAATGATTTTTAGTTACTCTTAATTATTTTTGTTTGTTATTTTAAATTATGAAACAAAATAATTTGTCAAATACCATCCACGTCATTTTTTTTAAAAACCATGGGTGGTACAGGGTTTCTTTTGTTGACTTTGCTTCTCTCTCTCTTTGTTTATTTAAACTCATCTCTCTCTCTCTTTCTCACACGCTCTCACTCGTCTCTCTCTCTTCCCTCTCAGTCTCTCATTCTCTCTTAATTTCTCTCAAAATTTTTGAATCAAAAATCACCCCCAAGCTCAAGTCTAGCAGATTGGAGGCTCGGGGAGGTGATTGAGCAACTGAAAATATGATTTAAAGCTTCGATTCGAGGTTAGTTTCAAAATTTTTAAACTTTTCTAAATTTTTTAATTTTTCTTGCATTTTGAAATTTAAGCTTTTCTAAGCTTAGAAAACCATCAATCTAGGTTAGAGAGACTTAGAATAACTAGAATCTAAACTTTGTTTGATCAAAAACGGATTTAAATCACAATTTTCTATTTTTTTCTATTTTCTTCAATTTTGGGATTTTTTAAAATCTTTGTGTAATTCTTGTTTAAATTGGTTCAAAAGTGTTCTATAATGTTTTTCTATCAACTATAGATGTTTTCCATGCCTGAGAACTAATAAAAACAGATTAGAATGAAGATTTGGGCTTGAAAGGATGAGAACCCGTGTTGGAAAATTTTAGAATTTTTTCAGTTCGGCATGCCGGATTCATACCACCGGCAGGCCGGACCTGGAAAAGTTCGGCCAACCGGACCTGGTTTTTCGACAAGTCGAGCTGCACAGTTTGGCCAACCAAACCAGGGCGTCCGACAGGCCAATTGACATAGTAAAATTTTGTGATTTTTCACCCGTTTTCACCATTCTGAACTCTGATTTAGATTTTAACGATATAATATGATTTTATAAACTTAAATGGCACACTAGGACACCATGAGACAATTTGATGAAATAGGATATCTTATGTTAAATGCTGATGGACTTAGTTATTGTATATTTAAGGTAGTTCATGGATCCGTGGAGCTAACGTGTAGCAGACCGAGATTATGGTATGGGACACCGGCACGAGTAATAAGGTAGGACTTTTATCCTCATTTCTTGGTAACCTTGTCTTCAAAGGATTTTGATCTCAAAGAAATTCTACCAACATGTTTTCAATAAATGACATAACGTTTTAAATGTTTCAAAAAGGGGCTTTTGGCCACAACATGATTTCTTTCGAAATGATCTTTTACAAAATGATTTTCTTCAAGGTAATTTCTTTTGAAATGATTTCTTTTAAACGAATTACAAGGTACGGTTAGATAAACCTGTTAATAAATTCTCATTAATTGTCAGAAGATGCATGCTCATAAAGAATCGAATAATGAATGTAAATAAGAACACTTGGTAAATGGGTTTTAAATAATAAAAGAAATATATATATATATACGGGCATGATGCCATATTAGAGATCGGGTCGTGTAGCGCGCGACTTTAGGGGCAGGTCCCGAAACCCAACTAGGCCACTTCAGTGGTATTATCATGGTTTGCCCGGAAAAGAATATAAAGGTACCTTCTGGACGAACATTTCAATAAGACTTGTTTAAATAAATTTATTCATTTATTTATTCTTTTATTTAATTAATTAGGTATTTATTTATTTATTTATTTATTTATTTATTTATTTATTAAACTTTGTTCAATTTATTTCTTAAAAAGATAAATTTTGTATTTAAATTAATCACCTGTTTTTAAACCTTAGTCCTACTGAGCCTTTTGGCTCACTTTTTATTTGTTTTCAAACCTTTTCCCCCTCTAGGTGAAGTCCAGCTTAAGACCGACAAGAGTCTATTGTCCAGATTCGCACGCAATAAGGGATCTTGAGTAAGTTAGTAACTATCGTAATTCAAGGCATTTATTATTTAAAATTTTATTTCTTATGATTGGACTATGAATGTAATAATTTATTGTCGATACTATATGTATGCACACGTTGTGGCTGGTGGGACCCAACACGTACCCTTCTTGACCTCTTTAATGTTTATTTCAATTTATTTCTATTTTATTTTATTTGTTAAACTATTATAAATGTTTGTTTAAAAAGGGTTTTAAACTATCACGTATTTCATAATTAATTAAATTCTTAAACTTATATTTTTATTCAAATTTCTTCTTAATTAATTTAATTGACCTACCACGTCACCTCCAGTACTTCGAGGCGTAACAGAATGGTATCAGAGCTTAAGGTTATGAACCTTGGGAATTGTGTGCACATAGGTTCGACAGTAAAAAGCCTTTGACAGTGCAATTTTGTCTTTAAATTGAGAGAAAATGGCACTTGGACGTCATCCAACTATGGCTGACGTAAGTTCCCCGATAGAGGAATGTATGATAGAGGCGTTATTTATCACTTTTGACAAATGGCAGTGAGAGTTAGGCCAGAAATTTCCAAAGCGAGTCGTGAGTATGAGTGCCTTGAGGAGCTTAAGCATGTGTTTACCCCGGCTTTTGATGAGAAATGAGGGTCCGTAGGAGGCTAAAAACATGTTAGACTCAGTAGTGAAGCATTTGGATATCCTTGGAACATTCATAGCGTATCAAGTAGAGTTCGTAACTTATAAGATGACAGGTAGTGCTAACACCTGGTGAAACAAGTGAAGTGTTTGAAGAAAGATAGGAATATCAGTGGGAAAAGATTTAAGGAATTGTTCCAGAAATGTCATTTTTGCAGGAATGCAGAGACCAAGGGATTGTCGGATTCTACTGGTTGGAGTAGGGCGATGAGACGGTTCTAGAAAATGAGGTACAATTTAATGAGTTGGCCAGTTTGCTCCATCAGTCGTATCTTTTGAACATGAAAGGTATATCAAGTTCTAGGAAGGGCTTAAGGTATTCATTCAACGGCAACAGGTGGTTTTGCGACTTCAAAATTCTAGTAGGTTAGAGTTGTTAGCTTCATTGGTGGGAGCAGATCATGTTCACTATTGCGAGAATCGTGCAAGGATATCAAGAGGATCTTAGCGGAGCAATAGGGGAGGTAGCGATCGTCAAGCCTAGGCAAAGAATCGACATGGTAGCTGTAACACCCCGAAGTTAATTAAATGTAATTAGAATATTAAATGGTAAATTAGTGTGCCATGATGAGTGTTTTAAACTTAATTTGATTATTTTGTGAAAATTAAGAAAACTTTGTGTTGATTTACTCTTTTAGTGATTTTTA
>CAMOHE010056084.1:33861-91792 GCA_946598075.1 Artocarpus hirsutus | reverse complement strand
ATTTGGAAGACATGGCCGAGTTTGATTATTAGGATTAGAATTGTTTGTAGAACAACCAAGGTTTGGAGGACAAGGCAAATTGTATGGAATCATAGTTTGACTATTATGCCCTTTCCAAGCTAGCAGGTCATGTATCAATTTAGTTGTATCCAACTAGCCTTCAAAAAGCACTACTTCTCTTAATATTTTCTTAAAATAAATGAAATCGTTAAACGGATAGCCATAAGTAGCAGAATTATCAAACTTACAATATATAGAAAAACTTAAATTATCAAATCCTATCACATTATTCATCGATTTGCAATCTCTCTTGCCATGGGATTCTCTTAGTCAATTTTGATCAGACCTAGTAAACAATAAGACTAACTACATCACAAGAACTGTAATGAGCTAAAACTCAGTAAGCAAAAAAATCATGCATCAAATGACAATGATGTATGAGCTCATGTTCCTTATTCCCAATTTTTAGGAAGAATTACCAAATATCAAGGACGAAATTTTTATAAAAATGAGAGAATTATAATACCTAACTTTTTAAGCTTTTGTCTTGGAGTTAGAGACTCATGAAATGAAGATTGAAAGATGTTAGAGGCATTGACAAGATTTTAGGCTGTTAAGCATGAAGTGACAATCAGAGAAAACTAGGTGCCAAAATATCAAGGTAGGTTATGTTAGACATGTATGCCCTAAGGAGTAAAAATGTAATGTGTTTTTGAAGTCATTTTTATTAATAAAGAATTCATTTATTATTCATATACCAAACCTTGTCCTCTTTACGTTCATATTTGTTGAATGTATGATAAGCAAACAATAGTCTGAGACTGTCAATCTAAACCTTTAAGAATTGGGCATATGATGGACAGATTATGCGGAAGACACGATTCTTAAGGTGACGGTCACTGGGAGTAATACGTTGTAATTAATTATGAACAATATTTTTTATGCTTTTTTTTGTTTTTAGTAATTTTGTAAACATCTTATATATAATTATCCCGATTGTACTCTTTTTTCCTTACCAAGGTTTTGTCCCACTGAGTTTTCCTTGGAAAGGTTTTTAATGAGGCAATCATAAATAAAATATCTCTTTTTATATTTCTCTTGACTATTCAAACTTTTATATTTGTTAACTTGTTTAAAAAATCAAAAATAAAAATTAAAAATTATACGTTTAGATGAGTTGGCCCATTTAAACCCATAATGGGCCAAGATAGGCCGACCCATTTAAACCCATGATAGGCTGGGGCATTTAAACCCATGATGGGCCAAGATGGGCCGGCCCACAGCACGGCCCGGCCCGGCCCATGTTAAATTGGCCCGTGGGCCGAGCTGGGCCAAAATAATTTTAATATGGGCCGGCCCGACCCGGCCCACAAAATTCGTGGGCCGAACTGGCCCGGCTCGCGGCCCGTGTGGGCCTAAAGAGAACGGGCCGGGCTGGGCCTGCCCGTTCTTACGTCACTACCGTTCCTCCGGAAAACTGTCCTTCAAATATAACACATAAAAGTAAAATACATTGAATGTAATATTGATGTTGCGTAACATATTTTTTCATGACTAAATTTATTGTTGTTATTCAGAATTGATGAAAGTTGAAGATGTGTAATAGTGTTTTTGGATGATTAAATTTTTTGTGTTACATGAATTAAACATTAATGTTATGTTTTATGATTATCAAGTTATTTTTTTTTTCTACATGTTATTTTAGATAAACTTCCCCCAATATAGATAGGATTAATCACAAAAATTCCACTTGAACTTTTGCTTTTGTAACACTTTGCCCCCCGAGCTTCAAATACAACATCCATTCCTTAAGTATTAATTGTTAACAAAAATGGTCTTTTTGTTAGAACTTTAATAGGAAATTGACAAACAACTTTAAAATTAAAGGTATTTTAGTAATTCTAACCAAAAAATTAAAATATAACAAAAATAGTTTTTATTAATGATTAAAAAGAAAAAAAATCAATTAAAAATATATTATTGTTTGGATCCCTCTTTTGTTCTATATACCAAAATTTTCTTTAAAATTTATCAACTTTGTTTTTCCACGCTCAAAAAGTATTTTGAAATTTTAAAAGGTATAAATACCCCTAACTTTTAATCATTTGTTAATTTACTGTTAAAATTCCAACAAAATGATCATTTTTATTAATGGTTCATACTTTAGAGAAACAGATGTTATATTTTAAAATTTAGGGGATAAATTGTTACAAAGCTTATAATTCAGAGGGAATTTTTATAATTAATCAATATAGGTATATATATATATTAATATATACATATACATATATACAGATATACATGCGCCCAAGATCATACATAACGCAATTTCGTGAGTAGCGGAGCCAAATTTTTTTGGTCAGTGGGGGCACTAGGCTGAAAAGTATTAATAGATTTTATTACATACAAGCATATTTATATGTTTTGATTATTAAATGAGGACACAATGATATAAATTTAAAATTTTAATGGGGTACAATTATAATTTTTCTTGTAAAATAAGGATACAATTAAAATTTTTTAAAAAATTTAAGATAAAAAATTAAAACTCTAAAATTTGAGTGTATGTGACTCCGCCACAAGCTTTCGTGAAATTCCAGAAGATAAAAAGGAAAGTCCAACCACATCGACGGGGGTCGGCAAATGGCATCCAACGATAGGGGAACTATGCAAGTGGCAAGGTACTAAGTGGGTGTTTGGAAGAGTGGTGGGAACCACTTTTACTATAGCATGTGAGAACTTTTTACTGTAGCAAAATTTTTTATTGTCACTGTAACATATGAGAACTTTTTACTGTTCATAACTGAGATTGTGGTGAGAACCACTCACTCCAAACAGCCCATAAATGGGAATAAATTTAATCAAGGAAAAAATTGAAACATATGTCCATATATTTTTTAAAAGATTATTATCGTAAATCCTACTCAAATTATATACCATATTCAAGACACCTTCGATTTTGTAAAGCGTTTAAAGCACCTTTTGATCTTAAAAATCAGTTCAAATTATTCATATGTCTAATTCTACCCATATCTCTAATGGAATTGTTGATGCAACTCATTAAAAATTAACTAAAGTTAAATAATTCTAATTAAACCTATAAAAATGATTAAATATTAAGAAAATAAAATAACCTTAGCACATTGGTTTTACTTTTATACAATAATATAAAATTAAATTAAATAAAAAGCTAATAATGAAAAATAAAATTCCAAAAAAATGCCCTGCTTCCCAACTTCCTGACGACCAATATCTCAATTTTATGCTCTAAATAAAACCTTTTTAATGAGATTTAACTTTTCCAATTTTCATATTATTCTTTAGAAGTTTTTATATTGATACCAAAACTAGTTTTTGTTAGAATTGATGCTTATATAACATAGTGTGAATTCCACTTGGCCATTATAAGATGTAAAGTATTGTATGATTAATAAAATAAATTTCTTTTATTCTCTTATTTGTATATCTTATTGAATATATATATATATATATATATATATGCAAATATCGTAAAGGATCCAATACTTGTTAAGTATATAATCATGTATATGAAGTGTTCATATTACAGAGGTTAGGAATTTGTATATTTAAAACTTGTTTGGAAGGGTGGTGGGAACCGTTGGTTAGAACCACTTTTATTGTAGCATATGAGAGCTTTACACTGTAGTAATTTTTTAATTATTACTATAATATGTGAGAGCTTTACATTATTAATAACTGAGTTTGTGGTGGAAACTGTGTAGTGGGAACCGTTGCCAAACAGCCGGTTAGTATAAACTTTGGTTTACAATCAGTAGATAATACTGGACACTTTCTCTTGCGTAAGATTATGATGTCATCTATTCCCAGTTTGGTGAAATGATCTTATCTAGATTATAGTGATGTGATGATTACTAAATAAAGACATTAGTATATTTGGAACACATTAAACTTGGACTAGGATAGGTTTAAGTTCTTGTGTAATTCCATAACGAGAAATTAGACTCTATCTTTTTGATCATTTCATGGATTTTACCTTAATGCCAAGGTGATTAGTGGACTTACATTATTTACTATATATTTTGATTGCCAATGAGTGAGTTTACTAATATCTATGATCTATACCTTGGTATACTGGAGATATATTATTATAGATAGCTAGGAACACTATTCATAAATATGTAATTTACAGCTTCTATTAGATAGGATGAATAGATAATATTCCCATACGTATTAGTTTGGGAACTTGGGTAAATAGTACTCGCAATTTGATATGGAATATCAAATATTACCCAAATCCTTATTTATGATTTGTTCATAAATAGGACTCCCATGAGAAAATTAACAGAACCCATGAACAAAGATGTAATTAGAGAGGTTGTATAGAAATCTATAAACCTAGCTCTAATTATGAACATTTTTGTGGAGGCTATTATCACAAGGAAAATGATTATATCAATGGATGACCTAGTCAACATCATTTATGTTTAAGATTTCTTATAATTATGTATATAATTTAAGAGTGCAACCTCGGTTTCCGATAGTGGCACAAACTAGAGTTAAAAATTATTATTAATTTAATTGTGATATAATTAAATTATAAATAATTATTGGAGTTTAAATTATATATGACCATCTTGCTAGCTCCATAATATTGATTAATGGAAATTTTCTTGGATAAATTTTGTTAATAAGGGCAAAATTATAATTCCACACAACAGCCTTCTAGGACTGTGTGTGGCACCACACACTGGAGCTCTAGGAGTCTATGTGGCGCCACTCCATAATTTTAGGAAACAAATAAATCACGTGATCTTTATGTAATCTATTTTTTATTTTGTTACAAATAAGAATCTTTTACAAAATGAGATAGTTATGACACGTATCACGCCACCATTGGAAGAAGAAAGATCACGCCCACCGCAGGTGGAGTAGGCATGATAGAAGAATTTTGTTTCAAATTCTAAACCTCTGTGTGTGCCTTTGCCACTCCATGATTTTAGGAAACAAATAAATCACGTGATCTCCACTCCATGATTTTAGGAAACAAATAAATCACGTGATCTTCATGTAATCTATTTGTTACTTGGTTACAAATAAGAATCTTTTACAGAATAAGATAGTTGTGAGACATATCACACCACCATTGGAAGAAGGAAGATCACGCCCACCACAAGTGGAGTAGGCATGATAGAAGAATTCTGTTCCAAATTCTAAACCTCTATGTGTGCCTATGGGCTATTGGACCATAACACTTTACACGTGAGTAATTCTTACTTGGATTGAGTCCTATACATTGCTGTAAATTTCTAGGATATGACATAGCAATAACAAATACACAGAGAATATTTGAACACAACCTCATCATTCACGCCACACGCGTGTGTGTATGAGCTTAAGTGAGACTTTGGTACACAGATCTCAACTTCTTGAAAAAGGTAGTGCCTTATAAAGTGTTACAAGCCTTTATAAGTTTCCAATGTGGAACTATGGGTCGTCTATCACTCACTTTACAATTCAATTTGAACAATTCTAACATACACTTACCTTGGACATAACCAAAATGAGGACGGCGACTGTTCTTAAGACCACCAAGTTCATATAGTTATCAAACAATTCAATTTTCACGAAATAACTTATGTCAATCATAGTAATGAAAGCGAGTAAGGCAATCAAGGTCGCCAGTGTCAAGGATATTATAACTAAAATTGATGAACAATTCGATCTTGGTGGTCCCAAGAACATTTGTCCTCCTCGTTTTGATAATATGCAAGATCCATGCCTCTGATCTATAGTAAACATGATAATGAAGTTAAAACACCAAATTGTCACGATTTGGTAAAAAGAAGACTTCTGAGTTTCCTAGGTAGAAAAAGAAGATAATTTATTCGTTGCACTTTATATCTGAACATACCTTTCTGTGGTGGGTATACCAAAACCTAACCAAAATTGTTTACTATTGCTTAATTTTCTTTGCAAAACAGAAATAAATGACTCTAGATTTTAATGGAAACTTAACTGCTACACCAAGAACTGTTGATAATTATTCTTTTGTTGGACTGTCAAGTGAACATGTAGAATTTCCGATCTAACTCATCTAACAACCTGTCAGCGTCGGGAGTTACGTCGTGTAGAGGGTGGGACTATCTATATATATTATGAAGAATTGGACTCTCCTCAATTCAATGTTCTCGAGAGCAAATGAAAATCACACAAGAAAAAATAAAGTAGAAATGAACACATAAATTTATAGTGCATGGTTCACTTATAATACGAGAGTTACTTCAAATTTCGACCACAGTAGAAAATTTATTATTATGAAAAAAAAACTTATAATAAGAGAAAATTATATGCCTCTCAATTCTATGTTTTTTAACCTTTCTACTAAACTCAAAACCAACGGCCCTTTATGTAAAAAAAAAAAAAAAAAAAAAAAAAAAAAACCTGGGTTAACTGAATTTTACAATGTCGATCTTGTAATTTTCTTGGTGTAAATCAATAATTCGCTAGGGCAAATAAATTAGGATCCACTGTTAACATAAATGCTCCATTGACTCATTATTTTGGTAGTTCCCAACAAATGATGGGCGTCATCATCCTATTAGAATAAAAGAAATTGTCCATTACACTGGTTTTATATAGCATTGTAATGCAAATTTCGTGGTGTGAAAAATATTTCATTGGCAAGATACATTTCGAATAGTCATTTTTTTAACTTAAATTCTATTAAAACGATATAGTTTTTTTTTCCATAATTTAAGATAATTATAAAGTGATGTATACTACTATTAAATTGTCGTAATAAATATGCAATTCTTATACCATTTCTTTAGAACATGACTTGAGGAAAAATTTTGAGTCCCAAAATCGCAAGAGAGTGGAGTCGTTACCTTCGAGTGTGTTAGCTTCAGTTTCTTTGCATTCAAACTTTACTTTCAAATTTTGCATGACTCTAAATAGGGGTTCATTCTCTATGTTTGGACAGCTATGGATCGCATCTGGAAGCTCAAGAATGATATAGATCACCAATGCAGCCAAGCCAGTCTTTGACAAGCCTTTGCGCCCTATTGGCAGTGCTTGGTCTCATATTGGACGGTGCTAGCCCCTCCCTGCATGGATACGCCAACACCACTTTGGTCCCCCCCGCCCTTAGATTTGATGAAATGGAACGTGGACGCCGCTTTCAAGGATGGTACTTCCCACATTGCAGTAGTTGCTAATATCTCCCAATGCTTGGATAATCAGAACAAAGGTTCTTGAAAAAGATATTGAACCCATCAATTCGATAAGCATTAGCAGCTTTAAAGAACAATGGTGGAACACTGCTAGAATGGAAGGTACCCTTGATGTTCTGCGCCACATGAAATGTGCAATAGCTATGGCATGCTAACTCATAAACTATCTCAACAGCCTTTTTAATACTTTGATGCCTATCAGATATGAAAACTAAATCTTTGAAATCTTTCACAACTTTCTTTAACTTTGAGAAGAAGCGTGTCCAAGATGCGTCATCTTCTTTGTCCACAATCCCTCAAGTGATGGGATAACAACAACGTTCACTATCTTGAACAGTGGCCACAATTAGCACGCCTTTGAATTTTCCCTTCAAAAATGTTTTATCGACAACTATTACTTTCCTCGTGCAAACGAATCCTCGTATACAAGGTCCATGTGCCACAAAAAGATATTTAAACATGTTATTATCGTCTACCTTAGTGTGGGTAATAGTATCGTGATTTATAGACTTGAACATAAGACAGTACGATGAAAAGATGGCAAAACTTTCTTCGACTGTACCCTTTATAAGGTTAATTGCATGCTCACGAGCCATCCAACCTTTGTAGTAACTGAAATCTGTACCAAATTTACTACCAATATAATTCTGTTTTGATTTAGGCTATGGACATTATGGTATACCTACGAAATGACTTTTGATTCAATCCCCAATAATAGAGTATGTTGCTTGCTAGTGCTTTGATGAACGTTTTTCTAGTGAATAAGAGTGAATTCCACAATACTTATGAATAATAAACATGTTTGACAATGACAACTTACACGTTTGAACACACCACTTACAATTTGGATCCACGCACTCTACCACAAGTAAATTTTTGTTTGATTTTTTTTGTTAAAAACTCAAACCTTCCTTTTAAAGCTATGATATCAAGTTTCGTCTTTAACTCTCTCTTGCTTCTAAAGTGGTCACCAACTTGTAAATTAGATCCATCATTGAATGTAAAACTATTGAAAGGTGAGGATCTGACTTCTCTTTCATTTAAAATCATGAGCCATTGTGGTGGAGGTAGTGGACCCATGTCATTAGGAGCTCAGGCATTCTCGTCTAAAGCTGCATCAATGAAATCACAATAAAAAATTCATCATCTAGCGAACTTCTTTGGATTTCTTCTTTATTAGTAAGAGCCGAGGCAATTGTTGGAAAAATAGTACGTAATGGAATTTTAAAATTTTTACATCATAGTATTTCTAAAACACAAGTTTGACACACTGTATATATAAATTAACCAGATCTTACTAACCTTTGAATGCCTAAGAACTCTTATAAGTTGTAAAGAGTAGTAACGTTCCAGAAGAGCCTTAACTAACCGGTCTTCTTTGCTATTCTCTACCCACGATCGAAGTGACTATGGGTTGACGTTGTTCAGCTTTTCCACCAGGTGACTCTCCTTCCAGCCAGTAAAGAAATACCCAAAACTATTATTCGTGATTTGTAAATGATAACCTTTTGGCGAGTTTCAAAGTCTCGCTGACAGAGTCTCACTCTAGATTTCTCAACTGATTTGAATAATAAAGAAACACACTCCCCTTTATATAGAGGTTGGGCCTAGGAGTCAGTCCTTATCAAATAAGGCTTCAAAAATTTGAATCAGAATCAAATTCGAATCAATACCTGATAAAATCTATGTGGAAACATGCGATCCTTTTATCGCCCGGTTGATAAGTTGAATTGGCAGATTGGCCTGCCGAACCTTCTCTATCGGCAAGCTGAACTTAAAGATCTGCCAGCCAAACCTTCGATAAAAGATCTCTGTGAATCTTTATTTTCCACCCGAGATTCTTGCGATAGAGCCTCACTTTTAATTCAAATAACCTTTTTAAGAAGTTTTCTCATTAAAACAGTCATATCTAAATAACCTCTAGGAAAATAAATATTCCTGATAATTCAACAAGTTTATCTTGAATTAATTTAAGATTACTCCAACCGATAAACAGACATAAATTATCTGATCTCAATAATTCAACAAGTTTATCTTGAATTAATTTTATCACAAAATTAATTCAACCGATAAATAAACATGAATTATCTGATTTTACCCAATTTTAGCCAATCTGATAAATGTGACATAAGTCACCAATTATTGGAAAAGCATGCTGTATCATTACAGGATCTTTGTAAGCTAGCAAAAGGAACCAAATGGACCTATATAGTTCAAGCTTCTGATAATTACAAAACCCAATATCCTTGTGACGACTTGCCTTTTCGGGCAGTCACTTTACTTACATTAAACATCATACTTAAACAGTAATCTTACTTACTTAGTGAGAAAAATACTAAATTAAAATTTTTTTCTTTAAACATTCTTTTATTTTAAAACGTACTTAAAACTGTCGCGACTTTTGTATTCATTCGAGTTGAGACCTCACTCAATATTTGCTTTTAAAACCATTTCAAATCGTTTCTTAAAACTTAATAAGAAACATTTACTAAAACATAGCTTAAAACTTAACTATACAATTACATAAAACATTTTGTAAAATATGACTTAACTTTGAAAACATATCTTAAAACTCTCATTTTCTTAAAACTTCGTAAACACTACATTAAACAATAGAAAACCTTTTCTTTAAGTAGCAGAAGCAAAACCATGGTGGTATCTATACCTAAATCTTCGCATATGCCCTTCGTAGCACCCAGCGCTTCTAGCGGGTTCTACTGGTTACCTGTAAGGCTACCTACAACATGAAGAAACTTTTTATAAGCTTACGCTCAGTAAGTTCAAACATAAACTCACAAATATTTAAAACATACTTTAAATCTTTCCTCATAAAAACATTTCTCTTGAAACATTTTTCATAAACATTTTTGATAAAACATTTATAAAACGTTTTTCATAAATGCTTTTCATAAAATATTTAACATAAAACAATCCTCAGATGCTCTTCATAAATATCATTTATGTTTTCATAAACACTTAATATAAAACATTCCTCAGAATATTTTCCATAGGATATAAATGTTTCGTAACAAGGAAAACTAGTAAAATCAAAATACATTTTTCTATTTATGCTCAATTATGAACATCTTATGAACATTCTTTTCATACTTTAACTTTTTATCTTCGTTTCTTAACTTTTCTTATCTTACTTTAACTGTCTATCCTTGCTCCTTATCTTCATTATCTTACTTTAACTTTCCATCTTTGTTCCTTATCTTTTCGTATCTTACTTTAGTGTCTATACTAACATCATCGATAATGAAATTATAAATATGATGCTTCCCTTGTGGAAGACTTGAAACCATCGAACATCGATGTCATGTACCTCACATCTAGGTGGTCAAACTTTAACTTCACTTTCATTACCTCATAACAAAGAGGCTGGTACGACACTTTCTTTTTTATCTTTACGTTACTTTCTTATTAACTTTAGTGAGCATGTCCAATGCAATCACATCATATGCAACTCGCTTGCAAATCATAGCTTGTACTATAAAATCTATTACACAACAAATGCAACTTATTGCATAACGAATGCAACTTATAACGTAGACACATTTTGCAAGTCATAACTTGTATTCTAAAGCTTATTACATAAAAAGTGTAACTTATTGCATAACAAATGCATTATATAATGCAAACACATTTTACAAATCATAACTTTTATTCTGAAACTTATTGCATAACAAAATGCAACGTATTGCATAACAAATGCATCATAAAACTTATAAATCAAACTGTAAAACTTTATGCATTAACAAAATGCTATCATACTTTAAAAACAATAATTGCAAATACATTGCAAACCTTGATTTAAACTTTAAAACTTCTTGTATAACAAATATGAACATACTTTAAAAACAATTTGCACAACAATTGCAAATATATACATATACATTTGAAAATCATTTACTTCATACTGTAGGTGAGGTTTGAAACTTACTCGGATTATGCTCTAGCGTTCTCTATTCCGTTCCTTTCTCATTCATTTTCCTTTCATTAGTCGGCTCCTGTGTCCTGATCAAATGACACCCGACTAATTAGTTAACTTTCTTTATTATCAATCCACTCGATTGATAATAAAATATAAATATTAACCATTCTTTCCTTTTAACTTGTCTTGTACACTATCTATTTACCCTTGTCTTTACTTAACCTTGTAACCTATCGAAGTTACCTTTCCCTTTAATCTTGTAACCCACCGGGTTACCTTTTATTTACTTAAACATCCTTTATTAAATCTCTTGTCACACATGACGATTACGTTACTTAACATATTACGGAACATTTTTCATCTAAGAACGTTATGCTGAATCATAGTGTTTGACGTCGTTCTAGCATTTTCTTAAAAATGACGATTTTACCCTTAACTAGTTTTTCGTCCATTTCGTAACTCTATAAAACTCATTGCGTAACTTTAACATTTTATTACCTACATAATACGAAAAAATTTCCACTAAGAAACTTTTTCTGACATCGGGCGTTTCAGGTCCGTTTTGGCCATTTTTTATAGAATGACCATTTTACCCTTAATCTCATTTTCTGTCATTGATTCTTTGACTAACTTTAAATCCTTAAAACTTAGCATCTATACTACTTACTACCTATAGCAGTATAGGAAACCAACATTTTCTAGTAAAAACCCAGTTTTCATACAATTTTACGGTTTTGGCCCAAATACAAAAATATTTGCATTTTTGCCCCTGGAACCAAAAATAATCTTTTTAAACCATTAGTCCCTATTTTTTATAAGGAACATTTTTGCTTAAAGTACCATATTCAACATCCTTTGCAAAAATGATATTTTTGCCCTTTAAAATTTTTTCCCAATTTTTACAAATTCTTGTAAAATTAAAATCTCACAAATTGTTGCGATTTTCGATGAACCGTCAATGGTGCCTGACAATTTTGTCGAGATCTACAACTTTCGTGTTTTAACTTTTTCAAAATTCTTATATTTAGAGGGACTTTTTGGCTGATTTTCAAATCTGTCAAGAAAGAACTTTTTCTTTCAATTTAGTTCTTGGGGTATTTTTGTAAAAATCCATTTCTAATCAACATCCCTACCCTTACAAGAGCAATTTCAACCCTTATTTCAATCATTTTCATGCTAAATCATTATTTTTGCAAAATTAGTGCTAAAATTACAAAAATAACAGTTTTTGCAAAAGCTAACATTTTTAACATTTCAACCCTAAGTTTCACAATCTCAACATGCTATACATCATATATTCATGAAATTTTATCAAATACATGCTCAAGAATCCACATAGGTTCAAAGGAATAAAAATCAAAACAAAAATTACAAAATTTCAAAACTTTGAAATTCAAAACTTACCCATATAACACTCTTTTGATTTCTAGCCTTCCAAGGCTCCTTGAACTCCTTTCTAAGCTTCATTTCATGCAAAAACACCATGAATTAATTTCACCCTTAACCCATGAAAAATCCCTTAAAAACTTGCTAAAAAGTTTGAGATTTTACCTTAAAACTTGTAAAAATCCTTGAGCTTTTCTTCTAAAACTTGTTTGGGGTTATTTTTGTAAAGAGTTGAGTTGAGAAAATTTTTTGAAAGAGCCCTTCAATGGCTGCCGTGACTTGAGGAAGAAGAAGAAAGAAAATTTTTTTTGTGATAAGTTGCATTTAATGCTTCTTATCCACTTTGATGACTCATGGTCATCCATAAGGATACCTAGGTGGCGACATGCTATTGAGCCACATTTCTAAGCTTGGTGGGCCAATCAAATTCGGTTGGGTGTCTACTTTGTGGGCCTAAAAAATTTACACTGTGTAATTTTTCATCACACAATATTTTTCCTACACTGTCGTGGTAAAATCAGGGCAAAAACATATTCCTAGACTGTGTAAAATATTTTACTTACCTCTGGTTTATTTTTGGAGGCCAAATATAACATTTCTTATTCCTCCATATTCTCTAAGCAGTATTATTCCTATATTGCTTCAACTTAAACAGCCTAATTTCTGTATTGCATGACCTTAAACAGTCAAATTCTTACACTGTATTATTCTAATACTGTACAATTTTTTATGTTATTGTATAGTATTTTTTCCTTAAACTATATTTTTTGGCTCAATATAATCCTTAACTTAATGCATTTTTAATATAGTAAAAATGCTCGGGTGTTACAATCGTAGATATACATTTCATAATTATCAACTTCAACGTTACTCCATTAAAAGCTTAGAGCTGCACTCTTGAACTATAAAGAATTACGAAGCTTATGTAACTAAGTCTTCATGACATATCATAATGTATCGTATCCCCATAGGATTATCCATAATCGGCTTAAGGATAAGTTTTGTCTTACCTTTTTGATTATTTTTATCTTACATTCCATTATCTCATTATCGAAAAACTTACCATCTAAAGAAAATATACCATTCAATTACACCTATGTATTCAAATGATTGAGCGCTTCAGTTTTTTAATTACAAGACAACGCATATAAGAGGATATCACTACTCCTAAAGAGAAGCTATGGATTTCATATCTATGAATAACAGATCTACGCTATCAAGAGTCATGCCTCTAACATATCGGCATGCATACCACAATTAAAATGTGGATGTCACCCTTAGGTATATCAAAAGATATAAGTCAAGACAACGGGCCCACTGTTCATCTTAGGATGAAGATACAATACAAATGATTGTCTAAAGTGAATCGATTTGCTGAGACAGAATTATTAATCTAAATCAATTCATTTTATATCCCAATCTGACACATCGTCACCTATGACAACGTGCCAATATTTCTATTTGCGGAGTCCACCTCTGATGGTCAAGACAAATCATCTCTTGTTAGGGATATAGACAATATAGCAATTTTTATATGAATAAAGCGTCCAACTTTATTCCATCGATTACGGATCTTATAATTTAGACCGTCACCTTAAGAATCGTGTCTTCCATATAATCTGTCCACATATGCTAAAGGTTTAGCCTAACAATCTCAGACTTTTGTTTACTTAACATACATTCAACAAATATGAACGTAAAGAGGACAAAATTTAGTATATAAATAATAAATAAATTCTTTATTGATAAAAATGTTTCTAAAAACATATTACATTTTTACTCCTTAGGGTATGCATGTCTAACAGCAATCTCCTTTTGAACTACAATCTCTTGTTCAACACAATTTACATCTTCTTTTTTTACCTGAACATGTAGAGGTATTATGTTACCACTGTACTTAAGGAACCCCTTAAAAACTAACAAGTTATCATCATCAGAAATTCTAATCGGCTTCATCTTATCAGAGTGTTTTGGCTACATGTATGTTATTTCAATGACTTATTTCCACAATCAATTCTAGCTTTTGTACAAATCTTGTCAAGTAACATGTTGAACTTATGACTCTTTTCTTCTAACATAATTCCTTTTATTTCACTTTGCGCCTCATATCACACCCAACAAGTTTCCAACTCATTCCGATGTCCTCCAATATCAAAATAAATTGGTAACGGAGCCATTGACTTATCGAACTGCAAAAAAAATAAAAATAAAAAAAAATAATGATGTTTAGGCTAGGCTTCAATTCTAGTTTAATCAAAAGATGCTATTAACGATTCCAATCCAAACAAAACAATTAGCTAAACATTGCAAGAATAACAACTAATGCTATTAACAATTACATAGATATATAAATTTCACCTAAAATTTACATAATCAAACAAGTAATGTGCTACTAACAAGAACTCCTAAACTTTTTAGCTTTGTTTTTTCATCTAGCAAAAAGGTTTTCAGCTTTGTTTAATTAACTCAAAAACTTCTTCTCCATGTATGCAATAAGATTCCAAATTTCACCATTTCTCAAACGAGCATGTCAGTTTCCCCTTTTGTTATTGTGCCTGTTCATTTTTACTTTGTAGGAAGCTTTGCTTAATTTCTAACCATATTTGAAAATTAGTCAAGCCAAAATGTTTCTCTAATTATATTCTATTCTATTCTAACAAATTTTACAAAGAATATGTGTAATTAACATCATGTTATATTCATTAATATCGTCAATTTTGAATGATTGGCACAAGTCCATTCTCAGAATTGATTTCTTGCTTCTTTGAGAGTTAAGATTGTGTTGAATATGATCTGGTGATTAAATTGAAGTTGGTTTTATGCCTTTATAAATACTTCTATTATACTTCAATTTACAGTTATAAGTAATGAAGTCACAAGCTTGTTTCAAAACTCCACTAAACCTTAACTTACAATGTCCTTTCCCTTCTGCAACTCGCCTTCAAACTCGCAAGCTAATTCCAAGACATGTTTTTCATAAGAGAGAACATCTCTTTTACATGGGAACTCTAAGATTTATGACATAATATACTATACTATATTGCTATTAACATTCCAACCTAAACAAAGTAAAGCATTATTGCAACAATACCAACTGAATCAAATACATATATGTATATACATTGATAGTCACATAAATTTGCAGCTTACAAATCAATTCAAAATATAAAGCTCAAATACTGGAACATCCGAATAAGGACTAGAAATAAATGAAAAAAAATCCAACAAACCAAAAAACCTAAAAAGAATGTGTATATCAATGATATTAAAAACATAAAAAAAAGGAATCTCAAAGTTAAATACGTATTTGGTGTCCTAGTGTATATCAATGGAGACTTTTTTTAAGCAGTTGTGTAGTGAGATAATTTTTTTAGCGACAAAAAACTGGTTACAAGTTTGGTGAATTATTACGAAGAATCAAGCCGATCCATCATTGGCGAGTTCTTACCATCATTGGCAGTACAAGCTTGAGATTCACCGAAGTTCTATTTTTGTGTGAGCAAAGAAAATAAATACCCATTTGTTCAAAAAGGATTGGCAAGAGAGTGTTAACCATAAGAAGAAATAAAAGAATCTGAAATACCTGGTGTATATCAATGGAGGAGACAAGTTGGTAGGGATTTGGGATTGAAGAAGACAGAGCATAAGAAGAGGACGAGTTGAATGAATTGCTTAGGGGCGTCAATCGAAGAAGAAAAGAAGAATTGGAGAAGTTCTTCGGTGGAGCTTGGGAAGGCTGCAGACGAGGGAAGAATTGGGGGAGAGCTGGGTTGGGATGGCAAAAAAATGAGAGAAAAAGAAAATGTAAATTGGGTTTTTTTTTTTTTCTACTTTGTTGCTGAGGTTGAGTTTTTAGCCGGCAAAAATTTTTTTTTACCATCTTTAACGGGGATAATTTGAAAAAAAGCCAAAAAAATATTTTAATTGGGTTTTTTTTGGCATCAAAAAATATATTTTTTTAGATAAGTAAACTGTCTTAGTTTTTTTCAGAAAGATAAGGAAAATAATTGTAACAAGGTAAGGAATCTCAACATGATAGAAAAAAAAATAGAGTCTTTTTGATGCCTAAAAAACCTATTTTTTGATGCTAAAAACCGACAAAAAAAAAAATGTCATTGATAAAAAAATTTTTCTCAAAAGGTCATTTTTAAAAAACTTCCTCTTTAATGACATAATATTTAGGCCATTTATTTAATTATGAGATTTTTTTGATCTATTTCTTAAAAAACATTTCTTTAAGCCATTTACTCAATCGGCCCCAACTCCACCGTTGCATTTCCCTTAAGAAATTTGTTACGGACAAACCATACTGGACTTTCAAAATACTGCACGGACGTCCTCATGGACGCGCACAATACCAGAAGTTTCATTTGTTATTTTCATTAGCTCGTACTATTATTGCTCGGTGGTCTTTTTTTGCCCCCTAAAAAACGAGAGGACCTTTTGCATCGTACACGAGGAAGGGTGGGCCCAAAATTTTACTTGGTCAAAAAAGAGAATATAACAGGGAAGCATGTGCGCGGTAGGCAGAGGTATTATTCATTACTTCGTCTATGTGTCTCTCTCTGTAAAGAGCAGAGCCTGAGCTTGATTTCAAATCTAAATCTAAATCTAAATCAAATTTAAAGAGCAGAGCCGGTGCTTGGAACAGAGAAGAACCACTCCAATGGCGTCTAAGGGTGTTGTTGGATTCGTTGGGTTGAGCGACTTGGGCTTGGAAATGGCTGTTTCGCTTCTCCACTCTGGCTATAAAGTCCAAGCATTCGAGGTAATTATCCATTTCTTCAATTTTTTGGCCCTTTGTTCGGCGATTTTGCTTATTAGTCTTGTAATTCTTCCTTTTTGAGTTATCTGTTTGCTTTCCTGGAAAATTTGAGTGGAAAATTTTACGAAACGGTGAAAAATTTGATAAGAATTTCGATTTCTTTGAAGGCCAAAATGAATTGAACATTCGCAACAGATTTGTTTTTTCTTTGTTTCTGAATTGTTTTTTTTCCTCTTGCTCTGAATTTTCGTCCCAATTTCCGGCAAAAGTTCTCAGGTTGATCGCTAGAATTTTCTGGGAAAATTAAAAGTCGCTCGGGACTTGTGAAGTCTAGCTTAAGTTCTGCAAGTGTCGCTGTGGGTCGGGTGATTGTGTCATTATTGTTAGGGCACAACCCTTTGCATTTTGAAAAATTAGGTTGGTTGACTTTTTTTTGGAGCTGTTTAAAACAAATGACTATGACTTTTTAGAATTAAATAAATGATCATTTATTGGTAATAAATTTAACTCAACAAACTAAGTTTAGGGGTATTCATGCCAATCCAATCTAATTCACTAATTATGGATTTTACGGATTAGAAATCACGGATTCACAGGTTTAAATTAATTGAAAAAAATAAAGAATAAAAAAATGTAATAATATAATTTATTAAAATCCAACGAGTTATAGCCTAATTAAAAGCAAGTCGGATAGTAAATAAAATTGTAGCATTACAACAAACAAACCTAATAAAACTATATATATTAACTTAACAAAATGGGGTGGATTTGGGCGTCATTTAGAATGGGTTTTAGTTTTTTAACTTAATAAAACTGTAGGAAATTCTACCCGTAGCTTGTACATATATATAATAATTTACAAATTTATATATGCATATATACATATATATATTAATATAAAAAAATTAAATATTATATATATATATAGGATTTATGGATTACACGGATTGGGAGATACTTAATCTGTAATTCAATCCGTATACATCCAATTGGAAAAATCCTAATTCGAAACCAATCCGTATTTTTCATAATTCAATCTAATCCGCCTTGAACGGATTACACGATTTGACGGATTCCGTGAACCCTACTACTCAAGTTTATCACCGAAAAACGACAATTTACCTTATTTTAAAGTTTTGTTCATTTATTTTAAAAGTATTTTTAAAAAGGCCCTTCACCTTTATATCCCATTCGTTTTTAGTTATCAAAAAATAAACTATTTTTTTGCTACTTTTTTATTTTGGTTACTGAAATTCTTGGATCAATCAAATTGTTTGAAATTAATCTTTTTATTTCACAGCTAAAATCTCAACGAAAAAAGTCTTTTTTTTTTTTTTTTCATATTTGTTCCCTTTGGTCCATCCGATATTAAAATCTCAATTGCACATGGTCAGTACACATATTTTTTTACTGCAACGGTTTGGTAAACGAAACGAAAGGACTAAAGCAGAACAATTTGATAGATGAGACTACATTACATTTTAATAGTTGGAAACAGGGGAAAATAAATTGACCGTTCCAGCCAATTTGAGATCTCTCTCATAGGAAAGAAAAAAAGCTCTTTATTGTGAGGGTTGATTCTAAATTATCCCCTTTGTTCTGTAAAGGGAGTATTCTTTTTTATTTTATTTTATTTTTTAATTTACTGATGAAGATAAAACGGCTTTTGATTCAAAGTTAAGTGAATGAAAAGCTTGCATGATATGGCAATGTTTAATCGAGGAGACAAGGAAGGAGACAATTTAACTAGGACAATAGATTTCTACTGTTTAAATTGTTGATATTACTAATTTTTCAAAAGTATGGTAAATTTTCTCTTTTTTTTTTTTTTTAACTAATACTTAAGCTAATCGTTTCTTCAACCTGTAATAACAAGTGATATAAGACACTGCATCATCATCAAATATAATAAAGGAATGTATTTATTTTAATAATTTGATGAGTAACCACCACAAGTAATTATAAAAACTCGTCTACATACACACACACGCACACATATATATGTACACGCATGAACATATTTATATTATGGCCAAGCAATCAGTATAACAAGATGTTAATGTTTGGAAATTTCCAGCACCATTGATCTTCATGCAACATGACAATTGGAGAGAGTAGGGTTGAAAGGATTGGATAAAAGATATTATATATTTTTTTTTTTGTGTATTTATTTATTTATTGGTATTTTATTCACTTCAAAGATATTTTGGTTTAAGCAAATTTTATTTTGTAATTAGAATGTTGAGAAATATGACCAACAAAGTGAAAATAGATAGTGTACTTTGGTGCAACCCTTGGTGCATTTGTCACATAAACGTTCGCTTCCTTGTAATGTGGTTCTAAACTTTTTTTTTTTGGGCAATTAAATCCTTGAACTTGACTAAGCGTAGCAATTGAGTTCTAATCACAAATTTCAGTCAAAATTGATATAGAGAACGATGATGTGAGATGCATGTTGACCAATTTAGAAGGGCACTAGTGAAATTTCGAGCACTAAAACGATTGAAATATACATATAAGCTATTGAAATTGATAAAAAAATCATTAACAATAATATAATTTCTTTTGTTTTCTATTTTTTTTCTTTTTTTTGGGTGAAAAATTGGGCAAACTTGACATTTTTGTAAGAAGCAAATGAAGTGCATGGATCTTGCAAACGGTTCACGTGATCGTTTTC
Source organism: Artocarpus hirsutus (assembly GCA_946598075.1). NCBI lineage: Eukaryota > Viridiplantae > Streptophyta > Magnoliopsida > Rosales > Moraceae > Artocarpus > Artocarpus hirsutus. The sequence continues at coordinate 71,816 of CAMOHE010056084.1, read as the reverse complement.
CGTGTCAATTTTCACATGCGCTTGTGATTATAAAGCGATGTAATTAAAATTTGTGTTATTTTTAAAATATACTTTAATGAAATACAGATGTTACAGATAAAAAAAGGTCCAAGGGGCGCTACATGGTCATTAAACAAAGGGGCATAACTTGGAAAGTTAAAATTATCTTTAAAAAAATGGAAACTTAAAAAACCAGCCCAGTTGTTTTCCTATAATAAACAGACTTGATATTAGCATAGTACGTAGAGTTTTCCCATTTTGCTAGAACATGGATAAAAAAAAAAAGGAAATAAGTTTATACCGCTCCCAGTAAAAAAAGAAAATAAGAAGAAGAGAGAAACAGTGTGTATACGCGTATGGAATAAATCTGTTTTTTGTATATAACTAAATAATAAACGAGGTATATTTTCTTCAAGTTATAATCGAAAGACATCACTGTAAAAACTGTGGTGTTCTTTTTATTCTCAAGTAATATAGTCTTTTGGATTTGGTCATATTGTAACCTCACAGAGAGCTGCGACATGCATAGTTGGTTTTATTCAGAATGTATGAATTTGACTGAAAATTGAAGGTCTTTTGTTTTCTTTTCTGTATATATATGTGTGTGTTTGTGTGTATGTATTTTTTTTTAAACAGAAGGATGCCACTAGGACTTTCCTCCTAAAACTCTTTGGATGACCGGTTCGAACTAAAAACACTGTTGTAATTTAAATTCTAAGAGAGAAAACACCAATAAAATTAGTTTAAACTGAAATTTTTTGTTCTAACTGGTGATCCAATCATCGTCACTCCTCTTACTAAAAAGCTAAATTATAAACTAAGAACACATACATTAGTCGCTTTGTTGGATAACATCTTATAAGAACAGAATAAACATTTACAAAGTTCTGGCATTTCATTTTTCTTCTGCTGCTGGAAGTTGAAACCTACGATTTGCGTTTATCATTTTTCCAATTTCTCTTGTTTCTGTTGCAATGGTGCGTGCATTGGGGAATTGAAAATGAATTAGATATTAGGAGCTGATTTTATGATAATTATGTTAATTGGCATAATGTTTGTTCCTTTTGTTCTAGTTCTTAATATCAGCAAAGTATACTTTTGTGTTTTATGCAAACTTTACCTTCCAAACTACTCCTGATTTATGATTGAATTATCTATATATTTACATGTAAATTAGAATTTCTCTTCTCTACAAACTGAGCTGTTTTGCAATACTGCAATATGTTTTGGACTATCTGGAAGGAGTAAATTTTGTTTGGCAGAGAGTTCCATATCTAACTTCAGTTGTTCCTTCTACAGATATGTGAGCCTTTAATAAATCAATTTTTGAAACAAGGTGGACTTAGATGTGCCAGTGCAGTGGAGGCAGGAAAAGGTAAAGCAATATTTCACTCTTTCCAGACCGTGTCTTAACCTTTAAGTTGGTAAAATATTGCTTCACTTTAGTGGCTCTAGGCCGTAGTCATCAACTTGCTCCTCACATATCCATAGTTTTGAATGTATCGAATGTTCCTGGTTTTATTTAGTTATTTATTTTTATTAATTATCCATCTGCTTGATTGCCGTTTGTCCCAAAGTAACAAGTGGTTAATGCAAATCCATATTTATACATTTTTGGATATTTTTGTCATTGATTTAATAAGTGTCTTTATGTTGGACGGTTGGAGGACTCTCTAACCTTGCTAAAAGAGCCAGGGAGAAATGGACGTTCTCACCGATGCATGTTGCTTTCTTTTTTCCCTTCTTGCAGATGTTGTGGCTTTAGTCGTGTTGATATCTCATGCAGACCAAATTGATGAAGTAATTCTTGGTAACAACGGCGCTTTAAAAGGTCTTATAAAGTCTCTCTTCATATTATATCTAATGTATTTCTCAATAATTTGTCAATGTGAGAGATACATAAACTTTATGGCTATACAGGACTGCCAAAGGATGCCGTCTTCATTCTTTGTTCGACCTTACTGCCATCGTACATCCAGAGGCTGGAGAAGTCTTTTACAGGTAAATTTTCTCCTTTACGTAGCAAAGTATATAGATAATAACATCTTGAGAGATTGTGTTTACACATGGAAAGCTTTTCAGAAAATATGTTTCTGTTTTGTGTTTTTTCTCTCTTAAATTGCTGAGAAGGTTTTTTCTAATCTGAGCTGAAAAGGGAAAAAAATTGCAACAAGGTTTCATCTTTTCCCCCTTTTATGAAGTCTATTCTAATCTTTTCTCTGCTCTGGGAACGTCAAAACTAACAGATCTCATGTTCTTTTATGAATCACTTGCTCACAGGTATAAAGGGACTGTGCAAAGTAATCTCAATGATGTTGTTTTTTGTTGTTTTGTTTTGATTTGATTTTGATTTTGATTTTTTTTGTTTTATTTTCTGTTTTTTCTTTTTTTTTTCTTTTTTTTCTTTTTGGTTTTTAGGCCAAAGATTGTCTTTTCCAGCTGATGTGCTTTTCTGTTCAGAAAAAGCCATGAATTTTACGTGGTTGGTTTGTTGTGATAGGGTCCTAGGTCTATAGGTTGATCCTTTAGCTGAAGGTGCTTGAAATGTTACCTAACTTATAACTGAAACGGTTAAGCTTGGTGTCCTTTTATTGTTCTGTATACACATCCTTTCTTCTTTTATTTTGTTAATGACTAGAACCATCTCTCCCTCCTTTTAAGGGTGTTCCTGAACCTCTGAAAAATCTTATCTACGTTGTATTATCGTGCAGTGCATTGTACATATACTATGAAGTAAAAGCTGAGATATATGGAAGTGTTCATATGAAAATTTTGCTTCTTCACTCTGCCCCCTTGATACATTTTCTTTACATTATATTTGAACTCTTTGGGGCCAGTTCTGTCCCTCAACTGAAATTTTTCTAGAGATGTAATCTTATCTTTTGAATTTTAACCTCATATTCACCTATTCATTCGTCTCACAGATACATATGAGACGGCTTATTTTGTAGATGCATGTGTTCATAAGGGAACATCTGAAGTATTGGATGGAAAGATTTTGGTAATCTATGCCCTAGATTTATATTATTGTCTGGCAGTGGATGTGTAGTTTGATTTGTCTCCCTTTTATGTAGCTTGTCTGAAATCTGAGAGAGTACTGATGAAATTTTCTGTTGTTTAGATTACTTCTTCAGGAAGATTGGATGCAATTGCAAGGGCACAGCCTGTTCTCTCTGGTGATAGCTGTTCTCAACTCAAAAGTTTAAATTGGGGCAGTTCTTGACCTTCATTTGCATGTTGCTGTATTATTTGTTCATTTTTTTTTTCTTTGGGTGCTTTGCAGCAATGTGTGAGAAACTTTACAATTTTGAGGGTGAAGTTGGTGCTGGAAGGTTTGCTTTGATTACACAAATTTCTTTCATCATGATTAAGAGTATAACTATTATTTGTTGATTATCAAGGCCGCACAAAATAGCATTTTTCTGATACGTTTTTTTTTTTTAATTTTTTATTTATTAGAACAAACGTTTTATAAATGGAAGTCTAAGTTATCTCTCTTTATTTTTTTTCTGTTGTGGTCCGCTTTCTATTCTCTAATAAGGAGTAAGATTGATTTATGTTACTCGAGGTTATGCAATATTAACAATGCAACATTTCTATCATGTGCTTTTTTGAAGAAAACATTTCCTTCATAGGTGCTAGCAATCTGGTTATGCCTTAATGTCATGGATTTTGGATTATGATCTTCAGCGTCTTGTCTTTTTTTTTTTTTTTCTGTAGTAAAATAAATATGGTCAGTGAACTACTTGAGGTTATTCACCTTGTTGCTTCTATGGAGGCAATTTCACTTGGTGCCAAAGCTGGAATCCATCCGTTGATAGTCTATGATATCATTTCCAACGCTGCAGGGAATTCATGGTACATAGTTGTGCTTGAAGATTTTCCTTCTTTCGTCTCCTGTTGCTTTTTTATGCTCCAAAGTCAAATGAGCTGTTTAAGGATATATTTTTAGCTTCTTCAATGCAATGCTAAATTACTGTGCCAATGCTAAATTTGAACATTAAAGTAGAATAATTACTCTCCAACGCAATGCTATTCTTGGTGCCAAACTTGGCATATGTCATATTTGGTGGCAAATTTAGCACCAAGTATAGCATATGCCAAATTTTAGTATTTGCTTGCTATTGGTTGATGTATTTCTTTTTTATTTAATAGCAACATTGTCATTTTCAACTTGGTATTCAATAATAAGTTTACTTTTACAATTTTCAAATCAACGATTATGACAAAAACTAGTCCTATAGTGTTTGAATTAGCATTATGTGTTGGAGAAAAAAATCGAAATAGTACATCAAATATATTATTTTCACATTTGTTGAGGTCAAATATAGCATCGACATAGGAGATGGACATGCAATTCCCCTTATTTGCACTCTGCAGTTTCCAAATTTCTGTCTTGAACCCTGTGATGGAGGAGCATGTTCAGTTAGTGTTGTCCAATTTGATATTTCCTTGAGACACTGAGTGCACCTTTTCTAACTTCTTTGCTAAAGGGCCATAGTGAAACGTGATAATGAATTCTATGTCTCAAATGTAAGGTCCTTCTTGAGAGTACTTGTTGTGATTACCTTAAAAAATTTAAAAGCCATTAAAAATTAAAGGTTCTATTTTGTTCTTGACTTCTATGTGCATGTGAGCAGTAGTAATGCTAAATATAATGTTTTGTTTCTTAAATTTGTATTCCACTGTATGCAGGGTTTTCAAGAATCAGGTTCCCCAATTGTTAAAGGGTATTTCCAAACAACATTACCTGAATACTTGTGCTAAAAAATCGGTAAGTATCTTCATTAATATGCCTCTCAAATTTGGTGCTGTTAGCTGCTCATTACTGATGTTGTTATTTTTATTCAACATAAAAAAGGATCCCTTTCTTCTGATGGACTGAATGACATTGGTTATTTTAGTTCACACGCATTTACATTCTTAAATTAGAAACACATAATTCCTAGGAGAAAAATTAATGATATATTCTTAATAGCAACCATATTTTAACACATATGCTTGGGGGCAAGCCCAGCATCATAACTAATAGCAGTGGGGAACAAGTCCTTTTTTTTTTAGTGGCGCTGGGGACTCAAGGAGCCCCTAGCTCTGCTTTATTTCAAATATGGTTAGGGTATATAGTTCTTACAGTCTTTCATGAAATGAAAGAATACAAGAACAATATCAAGGCTAAATACTGGGTATCCTTGTGGGTATACCATGATAAAAAGTTTGGTAGTCCCGATTTCTTAGATTTAGTTAGTTGGGCTTCCTTTTTGTAGCCTATCTCTGGTCTTTCAATTCTTTGAGGTTTTCCTCCCCATTTGTATCTATTTCTGATTATTAATACAATACTCTTTGTTTCTTAAAAATACCAAAGAACAAACTGTCCTCAAGTGATGAAACCCAGGCAAAGGCAAAACAACACAAAGATAGATACCCATTGCCTAATCAGCAAAGATATGGAATAATCTTGTAAGTCCAAAGCAAATTAGTCCCTGTTTATATTTGACATATAATGCAGGGCATTTGGGAAAAGTTTGTGAAGTTTGAGAAAGAAAATCTGAACTTTCATTGATACTGCAGTAAACCAAAAACAACTATAAATATAGATGAGAAACCACAATGAGGTTTGACTCTTCCATGATTCTAGGCCTAAGAAATAGGAAACAGATCTTAACTATCCTAACATAGATAAAAGAAACATTCGGTACTTGATCATCGAAGTTACATAAACAGAAAATAAAAAATCCTAAGCCGAGGTGGACAACCTGAGACAACTTGGGTCAGCCCAACAAAGTCAACTCTGGAATTTCACGGTTTTGGTTGGAGGAAGTTGAATCTTAAGTTACAAACCATTTATAGTCTCTTCTCTGTGGCACCTTGAACTTAGCTTTTTCCTTTGATTACATTATATAGTATTCATGAAATTTCCACATTTTAGGTTACTATTTTGGATCAGGCAAAATCACTTGTTTTTCCTCTTCCACTTCTGGCAATTGCTCATCAGCAATTAGTTCATGGTATAACTCTTAAAAACATTTGTAGAATTCTCAATGACCATGTCAGTTGCACTAGCTGATTTTCAGTTGCACTACCTTTTGCAGGATCCACAATTGTCGGACATGACGAAGATGCTTCATTACTTAAGGTTATTTTGTATGATTTGCAAAACTATTTTTAAATAAGGAAGATTTGGCGGATAGAGTTCCTGCAATAATATAAACCAAGTTACTAAAGAGATCCTTTTGTACTTGTAGAATGTACACTTCTTCATGATGTATATTATGTTCAACTCTTCACAGGCTTGCGAAAGAGTATTTGGAGTGAATATTTCAGATGCAGTGAATGCTGAAACTTACAGCCCTGAGGATCTAGCAAGACAAATCACTGACAGCTCAAATTCTGTAAACCGGATTGGTTTCATTGGTCTTGGAGCAATGGGATTTGGCATGGCATCTCACCTTTTGAAGTCCAACTTTTCAGTTATTGGTTATGATGTAATTCCTATCCTTCAACTTATTGGATTTTGCAAGTTTCTAAGGACAATATGGATGTGTAGTTGAGGCAATCCTGTCTCAATCCATGGAGCGTAAGAGAAAACTTGTTTACAACTCTATATAAGTAACAAAGCGCCAATCAGCTCAGTTTTCTTCCAACTCCTGGTTTATCCTTAAAGTGTATAAATTTTTTAGGGAACGTGCCATTAAGTGGTAGTAATTGTTCTTGTTACTTTTCTAAGTGTTGTTTGTTATCTTTGTCACTAGAATCATCAGCATCGCTATGCCTCATCTTCAAATGAGATAAGTTCTTGCAGACTTATTGGATCAAGCTATATCTTCATTTGTTAAACTGAAAAAAAAAATTATTAGACCAATGTTTTCTTCGCATCCAGAAAGTATGTCTTTTTAGGTACATTCTTATTCTTCATTTTTTGTGCAAAAGCATGGCTTTTTTAGGGTGTCGTGTGGATGTATAATTCAACTACACTGTACTTTTTTCTAACCTGTATTTATGTATTCTTTTTTGCATGGACTTCTTGTGATATCTTATTCACGGTGAACTAATAATATAAGGTTTAGCAGATTGAGCTTGTATTTTGAAAACGCCATTGTAGTTGATCCATCTTTGCATATTTCCTTCAATGCAGGTCTATAAACCAACACTAACAAGATTTGCTAACGTTGGTGGTTTGATTGGGAACTCTCCCGCAGAAGTTTCAAAAGGTAAATTGAAGTAGAGAATGTGAAATGTGTGTGGTTAGTTTATCAATCATTCCAAAACTTGAGCTGTTAGGGGGTGTAGCAACATTAAATTTATATTTTAACACTCGTTCTCATGTGCGGGCAGAAAATGGGCAATCTTGTGGGCAGATGTTAATGGGAAAAGCACAAAACTGCCCCCCTCTAAACAACCACTTTTTCATAACTCCCCCCCCCCCCCCCCCCCCCCAAATAATTACTCTTTTATTATTGCCCTTTTTAACGGGGCTAGTCAAAGGTCATAATATTCATGACATGCAAATTGTCCCTGCCACTCAAAAAGGTAATCTACTGGATGTCTGAGAGGATTCTGGTAGGTAATCCACTAATGTCTCATTGGATTGTCCCACTTAATCTTCAACTTTAAGACATTCAAAACTCATCAAACTTCTTACCTAATGGTTCATGTGTCCAAAAAAAGAAAGCAATGAAATTAGGGATAAGATTTTCACTGCCTGACTGATGCAAGCTATTAAAATGCTTCACGTTCTAAATTATAGATTATGAATTAATTTTTTTTACACTACGGTTAATTGGCCGAAGTTGTAATTTAATTTGAGAATGAATAAGCCAGGCCTTTTAAGTATTTTTAAAGATTATAAATAGGAAAGTCCTCTTCTTTTTTTGTTTTTCGTTTTTTTCCCCCCTTATGTATGTCTTTTCCAGATGTCGATGTGCTTGTAATCATGGTCACAAATGAAGCTCAAGCTGAGAATGCTTTATATGGAGATTCTGGCGCTGTTGCAGGTGCACAAGTACTTAAAATTCCATTGTTACTTTTATTATTACTTCTAACCATACATATTACTTGTAACAGCTCTTCCGTCTGGAGCATCTGTCATCCTTTCATCCACCGTGTCTCCTGCATTTGTGAGCCAACTAGAGCGACGTTTACTAAGTATTCCTTTTATGTCTGAACACTTTCCATATTATTCTATATGATCTGGAATTCCTTCTTTTGAACTGTGCAGTAACCTGTGTCAATGTTGTTTCTACGCTGATGAGTCTTTGAATTTCTATGTCATGCAATGAACCAAGTCCATTTTAATCTGGTTCTTGTGCATGCTCTCAGATTTTTCATTCCATGTAATAGTGCTTTTTTGTGAAGATATTTGTGTGCGATACAGATGAACGCAAGAATTTGAAATTGATTGATGCACCTGTTTCTGGTGGTGTTAAGAGAGCCTCCATGGGAACATTGACGGTACGAAAAACAAAAATTTTACCAAAATAACACCTATTTAATTTTGGTTAACTGTTATTTTACTGAACTTAACATTCCTATCCAGATAATGGCATCCGGTGCAGATGCGGCTCTCAAGAGTGCTGGTTTAGTTCTTTCAGGTACCGTGGTTTACTTTAGAAGAGCACATTTTTCAATTTAACTCCGTGATTGACGCCTTATGTACCATGAACAGCGCTGAGTGAGAAGCTTTACATCATCAAAGGAGGTTGTGGGGCTGCAAGGTATTTCTAACTTCATGTTTGGTTGTCATGCATTTCTATTCTGACGATGGTTGGGTTCTGCATCCTCACATGTCACTTAAAGATTGACATGTTCATTATTGTAGTTATTCTTTATTTTTTCCCTGAGAAATCTTAATTGTCAGTATGTCAACCTAGTTATGCTTAATCTTTTTTCCTGAGAATCTTAAATTTTAGTATTTTATTCTTTTTGTATTTTGTTCTCCAGTGTCGTGAAGATGGTTAATCAATTGCTTGCTGGAGTTCATATAGCATCAGCAGCTGAGGCTATGGCATTTGGAGCCCGATTAGGTCTCAACACAAGGACATTGTTTGATGTCATCACAAATAGCAGGGGAACTTCATGGTAAGTGCATTCCCTCATTGCTCACACAATATCCTCTAGTACCGTCCCTCTCACTCGACAAGTGATCCCCCTTCTCGTTTCTGGATAATTTTGTTAGCCCTTGGAAGTTGCCAAAAACACTTAACTGCTTAGTTTTTTTTGTTAGCTTTTAATGATTGCATTCCAAGTTGCATCAGTTGGTGAAATGCCCTTGTAAAGTTGCAAATTTAATTGCTTATTTTTTGGTTAGCTGTTAATGACTGCATGCCAAGTTCCTCTTAGCCCTGCACATAAAATTTTCAATTAATACAAAGTTTATTGTTTAAAAAAAAAAAGAAGAAGAAGGAAGTGTCACCAGTTGGTGAAACGTTGTAATAACTTTTAAATATTTATTTATATTGTTTTTCTTTTTTGATAAAAAACTTAATTTTATTAATGAACTAAAAAGTATACAATAGAGGACAAGGAGTCCTTTGTAAATGAAGAGGGGAACAAAAAAAAAAAAAAGAAAAAATCTTGAGGGAAATCACAGGCAAAAACTACTCAAAAACAGAAACCATACTACTGCATGAGGGTCCCATCCCCTTTGCATGTCAAAAAAGAATAAAGCAGCAAATTGTTTGCATTAATATGTCCATAAAGCCACACAATACTCAATTCTATTCCAAGCTTCACAAATATCTCTACCTCCTCAAAGATGCGATTATTCCTCTCCAATCATAGGGTCCATGTGATGGACAAAACCCCCACATTCCACAATCTTGTGCATTTCTTGCTTCTTTCTCTCATAAAGTCGCCCTCCAACAACTCTACAATGCTACTTGGCATAACCCAAGAGATTTTAAATTCCCCCAAAGTTTTGAACTAAAATTTTAGCAAAAAGTAGCAATGTAAAAACAAATTATCAGCTGTCTCGTTCTCCCTCCGACAGAGAACACACCATCCCCGAAAAAGTATTGCCCCGTTTGTTTTTGTTCTCAGAATTTTTGAAAATATTTTCGTACGTTTTTCAAGGCAAAAATTTTAAAAACACTCTAAGCACAATTCTAAAAAAATTCTCATTTTCCACAATAAAAATATTTTCACCTATTTTAAAAACAATACCAAATGGCCCCAAGGTTCAACTTCCTCCTTTGCAACAAATCTTGAGTATTCAACAAATCTAAGAGCAAGTGACCAATTAAAAACCTAAACTTTAGTAGGAACCGAGATTTTTGAAATGAAATGACATAGTTTAAACTCATGGAAAGAGAAAATTCAATTAAGGCATGAAAGAATGATTTGCACGAAAACAAGCCCGACCCTCCAACTTCCACTTCCACCTATCTAAAGCCCATACAAAAATCCTCATCCCTCCTAGACAAGACGGTAAATCCACCAACTCATTCAACTCCCTCTCACTAGGATCCTTCCTTAAATGTAAATTCCAAGAGATTGTTATTGACATCGAGTTAAAAGAAAAAGTTGTCTCATTATGACGAGAAAAAGATGGAAAAAAACTCCGGAATTGACAAGAAAATGGCTCAACACCCATCCAACATAATCCCAAAAAACTCACTCTCCTCCCATCCCTTACCTTCACCTTGATTTGATTCAGAAATGAGCCATATAAAGAATAGATTGTGTAATTATTTATATTCTTTATATTGTTTGTCCTCAATAGTGAAGATTCATGTATCCCTATTTAGTTCAAGGTTTTATTGTGCAATTATTAGGGTTAATATTCCTTTATTAAGTTAAGTTAATCTTTGTAGGATGTTCGAAAACCGAGTTCCACACATGTTGGATAATGATTATACACCTTATTCTGCACTTGACATCTTTGTGAAGGATCTGGTGAGATTGATATGGATCATGCAATGTTATTCCTAATAATTGCTCATGTGATTTGACAATTAGCAGACTTATCTGGACATATTTTAAACATCTGTAGGGCATTGTTTCTCGTGAATGCTCATCCAGAAGAGTACCGCTTCATGTTTCAACAGTTGCACTCCAATTGTTCATATTAGGTGCTGTGTAATTTTTTTTAATTTACAATTCTTTAATTCATATGGGGTCATTTTTTTCATCTTTTTTCAACTTGTATGACATCTATGTTGAGTAATGTCGATATGATAGGTACCAAACAACGATGAACATTATTATGAATTGAAACTGGCAAGAAAAAACAAGTATTAAAAAAAAAAATTGACCTGTACCTGCCCACATAGTCTCTCATTCAGCGTCAATGATTTTGTTTTGTTTTCCGTGGGGAAGTGCAAGCTTTCCTTGTTATATATTCTTTTAGTTTATCAAATTTTCTAAAAGCTAAAGGTGTTAGGAAGTGTGTGAACAATAGTTTATGTTAGAACACTTTCCTTACACTTCCCTTTACATGCGAGTCGAACAATGGAAAAATGTGAGGGAAAATATTAACTGGAACTTCATAAGCCCGAATCATATTGAAGGACCAACAGGCAATGGCAATATATTTATACAAGGCAATTCTAGGGGTTTGAACTTAGAACCTACCATGTTAGTTTACCAATTCTCCAGAAGGAGGTGGGCCGGCAAACATTCCAACAGTTTTCATATAAGTCATTAGATTGGATATGGTACCTAATATTTGATGCAACTATATTTAGCAGGTTCAGCTGGAGGTTGGGGTCGGCAAGATGATGCTGGTGTGGTTAAGGTGTGAATGATTTATGTCTGCCTTTTACTTACAGCTGGAAATAGCATATGGAACATAGAATGAAGGTTTAATTAATATATCAAGAGTATAATACATTCCAATTTTCAAAGGTTTCTGCTGTTGTTTTTTCTCAAACAAGAAACACTTTTTCTACATATTGTTCCTGCTATGTTATCTTATTCTTGTATAGAGTATATATCCTATTCCTTCATTATTCATTTTCACTTTGCAGAGCTTTTGTCAATTCCTCAAAACCAAATCTGCTTGTTCAACTTCCATCCCTTACATTTTCCCTTGAAAAAGGGACTTCAAATTCAGCTTGGTTGATCAAATATAACTCTAGTTGGTATAGGAGAACGGGTTTGGTGAAAAGAATGTTTCTTATTTGTATATTACGTGATTTTTGCATATTTTTTTGTTTCTGAGTGGGCCTGGGACTTTTGTTGTTTTTCTTTTTTGTTCTTTTTTTCTTTCCTCCAAAGGATACTTATCTTTAGGCATATTCTATCGTAATTGGGATGCCGTATTGTTATGCAAAGGGATTTTCTCCTCTCTTTCAAAGTAAGGATTGACAAAGCTTGCTTTCCACCAATGATGTCTATCATTGTGATAACACACGAGATCATCCAATACAAATATTTGGAACAAAATGTCGACAGGGTGATAGACATAGTAACTTTATTGACGATTTGAGTTCATGGTATTTTATTCCTATCTAATAGTGTAGAAAATGAGAGAAAACAATTGAGAAAAATGATTTTCTTCATTGATATGCTTTTACACTAGAGAGTACATATTAAGCCTAGCTACAAAATAGGAATTAATCTACATCAATCCCTTGGAGGAAGGGATTTTTCTGAAATTCTCTATGATTATAGATGTTACAATATTTCCTAAAATACCTAACCTTGACACACAGATTACACTCTCCCACAAATAGTTATTAAGGCTTCATTTGGTATGGCTTAAAATAAGTAGCTTTTGGCTTGTTTGGCCCAAAAGCTGCTTTTGGATGTGTTTGGCTAGACAAGCAGATTGGGCTTTTGGTTTTTATAAGCTCTTTTGGAACAAGCCATCTTCTTGGTGCTTGTCAAAAACTTTTTAGTTATATTTTTAACCTTTTATTGGTGAATGAAAAAATACAAATTCCATCTACATCCTTGTATATCATTATTTTTTATAACAATAAGCGCTCGACTTATTTAACCAAACAGGTTCAAAAGCCTTTCTGAAATCGAAAACATTTTTCCATGCACTATCCAAAAATTTTTTAAAAGCTCTAACTTACGCTACTCATCTTCTACTGCTTAAAGTAAAAGCACATGTTATCCCAAAAAGGCCGTAAGTCTACCACATCCATGGACAAAAAAACAAATTTTACTCTAAATTAGAGAGTTTTGCGGTTCAATAATGTTGAGCTATTACAAACTTTAGCCTTTACAAACTTTAGCCTTCCAAAATTTTGCATAATTGGATTTTCTTTTTTCCAGCTTTCTGGAATTTCTTTGGATTTTAAGATGTACAATATAGTATTATTTATGTTGTATCTTCAGATCATGTGACTAGCCAGTTATAGGATAACAAATATTTTGTCTTCAGGTCTATGAGAAGATTACTGGTGTTAAGGTTGAGGGAAAACTTCCTGTACTCAAGAAAGAAGCTGTCTTGGAATCCCTTCCTTCTGAGTGGCCAGTAGATCCCATTTCAGATATACAAATACTAAATCAGAACAATTCAAAGACTTTGGTTGTTCTCGATGATGATCCAACTGGAACCCAAACTGTTCACGAAATTGAGGTATTAACTGAATGGTGAGTGTTCTAGCTATCCTTTTATGCTTTATATTCAAAATATTATGCTATAGGATTTGCTATCCTTAGGTTTAGCTACTGCTTGTCTACTGAAAAAGTTGCACCAATAGTTTTTCCTCCTTTGTATAAGCGGGGGTGCTGGAGGCTTTGTAAATGTTGTGAAAAGAGGACCCTCATGAAGGTTATGTTCTGTCGCTAAAATTGTTTCATTCTTTTTTTCAGGTCTGTTGAGTCTCTTATTATGCAATTTAGAAAAGCCCCTAAATGTTTCTTCATTTTAACTAACTCTAGAGCATTGAGTTCGGAGAAGGTGAGATCTTTTTTCAAGAAAAATTCACTGGATTCCCAGGGGTGCATTTTCTTTTTTTTTAAGAGTATAAATATGTCTTTATAGAAATTTAGAAATTCTCTTTTTGAAGGAGTGCCCTTCATAGCTTTACTTGTTGAAAATGAAGTTTGTGAGTGTGAAAAGTAACAATGTGCAGGCCAGTGCATTGATCAAAGAGATATGTGAAAAGCTGCATACTGCAGCTAATTCTGTCAAGAGTGCTGATTACACGGTAGTTTTGAGAGGTGATTCAACCTTACGTGGCCATTTCCCAGAGGCAAGTTGCTTTAACTATTTTTCTACGTGTTTAACACTTTGGAGATTTGTGATTTTGATCTAAGACGATGGTATGAAACTGCCTGATTCATTTAGGAAGCTGATGCCGCTAGTTCAGTATTAGGTGAGATGGATGCCTGGATCATTTGCCCCTTTTTCCTTCAAGGAGGCCGTTATACTGTTGGAGACATACACTATGTAGCAGATTCTGATAAGTAATATTATGATTTCTTTTCCTCATTGGATAATGGTGAGTCTGACTTGTTCTAAAAGTATTAAGACTTCTGATAAATGATGAAATTGTTAGACTTGTCCCTGCGGGAGACACAGAGTTTGCAAAAGATGCTGCTTTTGGCTACAAATCTTCAAATCTCCGTGAGGTCTAATTTCTTATTTTCTGCTTGGATTAAGCCAGATGTTAATGCATAGTACTGTATACTCTAGAAACTAAGTACAACTTTAATTTGAGACTTTTTTTTTCTAAATTTTAGTGGGTGGAAGAGAAAACAGGTGGTCGAATATCAGCCAGCAGTGTTGCCTCTGTTTCTATCCAGCTTCTAAGAAAAGGAGGGCCAGATGCTGTTTGCGAGCATCTATGCAGTTTGCAAAAGGTAAGAAGTCTAGTTGCAGGTCAACCATTAACACACCACTGTTTGTTCCTATAAGCTCATAGAGACTTCTACATAAACAGATGGAATGAGACTTCTTGAATTCGTTCTTCTCATTATTATTATTAGTTCCTTAACTATAAGCATTGTGCTATTGTGGTCCCTAAACATTTATTTCTTGGCCGACTAGTACCCCATGAACTTTTATTTTTTGGTACTTTCCGTGATACTAATATTGACAAATGACCTATGAAATTTCACAGAGATAATACACCCCAATCACATAATAATTGAAATTTTTTATAGAAATAGTTACGTCAGATACAAAATGTTTTCGGTTTTAAGGGTTTTTAACAACAATAAAAAAAAATTCTCTCATCTAAAAGGCCGCTTGTCCTCTGGTTTTCTTTTCTTTCTTTCTTTCTTTGTCTATCTTTTACATTAATGATATGTCATTTATTGTTAAAAAAAAAATTAGCCTACTTGCTCAAGCAAGATTGCATTTAATTGTATGAATTTTTTTCTGGTTTTTCATTCCATTCAAATTTCTACATAGCCGGCACCTTAAACATGTTGTTTCAAAGCTTGCGTGGAATGATAATAAATGGTTGGAAAAAGTTTGGCAATATACAAGTCATTTGAGATTCTGTAAATTTGATTTAGCTACTAAGTTTTGCGCCGCTGGACATTAGAAAGTCTTACTAGTTTAAATTTGTATAATCACTTTAAAATAACTTTATGCTGCTACGCCATGTTCATTTTAGTTGTTTACCATGTAATCACTAAGATTTCATATATTTAATTGCCATATCGTTGGTGATTACTTGATACTTTATAATGGCCATATCAGTCAAAACAGTTGGTGTGATATTCTACTTGGGTCTTTCACTTACTATGATTCAAATGAGTGAATAAAATAGGGGTCGACGTGCATAGTCAATGCAGCTAGTGAAAGAGACATGGATGTCTTTGCTGCTGGAATGATTAAGGCAAGTATCCTGCGGCACTTGTGCTCTTCCTCTGGCCCATCTTTCACAAATATTGGACTGTTCTTTTCATTGCTTGTAGCTTACTTTTTATCTGCAGGCGGAGATGAAAGGAAAGCAGTTCTTGTGCCGCACAGCAGCCAGTTTTGTATCTTCACGTGTTGGGATTGTCTCAAAAGCTCCAATCTTGCCAAAGGATCTAGGAATAAACAAAGAAAGGAATGGCGGTCTCATAGTTGTGGGATCATATGTTCCAAAAACCACAAAACAGGTTGGACTGGCTGCTACCTGTTAATTTTTTTTGCATACCCACACTATGTTCATACTTTCTCTATGGTTCGTACCAAATTGCAGGTTGAAGAGCTTAGACTACAATGCAATCAGTGTTTGAGGAGCATTGAGGTGATCCACAGTTTGAATTACCTGTATCAGATATATACTATATATGTATATATATGTTTATGTATATATGCATACATTTAGTTTTTGGTAAGGATCTTGAAAATTAGAATTGAACCTTTATTTAAGGCTGTTTATGACGCTAAATTCAAATCTGAATCCAAATATGTCAAAATATGATTTATCCTCCCTTCCTGTATTCTGGTTCATTTTGGATAACTGCTTGATCACAGGACCAGTTATGATCCAATTTGTGGGTGAGATATAATCTAGTTAAGGTTGAAGTCAACTGGAAGTGAACATTTAATTTGTATTATTGTATTTTCTTGTTCAAAAAAAAAATTGTCTTATAGCATATCTTGGGGATGAAAAATCCTTTTTCGTGCCAATTTTAACCTTAATATGCATAGTTGAAATCAAACTTCACATGCGAAACAAAAATTCCATCCAGAAATGTCCAAATTTTGGAAAAAAAAAAAAAAAAGAAGTTACTTTGAACAGAAATATGACAACATAGAAACGAGGCATTTAGATCTTGGAGTTGCTGAGACATAACATTAACTCTAAAATGGTTTATACCTTTATTTTTGTTAAAAAAAATAATTATAGCATGAAATCCCTTTCAGAAAATTCCATGAAAGATTAAAAGAGACATGGGGCTGCAAGGGGTTTCTGTCCCTAAATAGGTATCTTAATAATTTCAGATATTTTGAAACGTAATTCTTAAAGTAGGATTTATTTTCCTCTAAGATTTGTTGTAGGTTATATCAGTATATCTATCCTGAAAAATGAGTCATAATATAACAACTACTGTTTATGCATGCACATGTACAAAAACTTGCCTAATGGAGACGAAGGTATAATGTGCAAGTATAGTCCGTGGTTAAAATGAAACTGAATATCAGGTTTGAACTTGGTTGGTTTTAAATTTACATGTAAATTTAACATTGATTTATGAACATGGAAATCTTAAAAATGTATTCTCATCATAGGTCTCTGTAGCTAAAGTTGCTATGGGATCTATAGAAGAGAGGGATGAGGAAATCACAAGAGCAGCTGAAATGGCGGATGTTTTCCTTCGGTCATGTAAGGACACTCTAATAATGACCAGTCGGGAGCTTATCACTGGAAAAAGTTAGTCTCTCCTTCCTCTCTTTGTGTGTGTGTGAGTAAGATAGAAAGAGAGAGCTCCTTCAATTTCGGTTCAATATTCGAGAAGACAGTAATTAAGAGTCAGCATGCATCAGCAGTGGCAGCTAATTTCTTTAGTAGAAAAACAACAGAGAATAGTAAATTTTATTTCACTTTTGGTTCTTCTATCTTCTATCTTCACGTGCCATATTAATTTTTGTTGTCAGCTTCCTCTGAGAGTTTAGAAATCAACTTCAAAGTGAGCTCTGCACTGGTGGAAATTGTTAGGTCGATAACAATAAAACCTCGTTATATTCTTGCAAAGGTAATTACATGTTTACAAATGTTTGAAATTCCTTTCCAGTTAGAAATAGTTTGCATGGAAAGCTGTGGTTAGCTCTTATTTACTTCCGCATATTGTTGCTGTGCCTTGCTATCTAATCTTTAAGAAAAGATCAAGTTGTATTCAGGCCCGTTTGGTACGTAGGATAATATAACAGTGGATAGGTTAGCTTTAAAGGATTTGATTGGATTGTATAGAAAAGGATAAGATTAAATTCTAGCTAATCCAATTTTATCTTTGGTGTTGTGTTATTAGAATTGAGGCTTTTTAGCAAAAACTTTTAAGAGTCAGGGTCAAATTAAAATTTTAAAATTAGAGGGGAAAATATAATTTATTAAAAAAATTTATGTCAATCTGAAGTTTTAAAAAATTTTAGTTAGACCATTTTCTTTTTTGTTTTTACAAATAGATCTTTGAATTTTTCACAATGTACAAATATTGTGTTAAATCCCATGCTTTAGGAAGCGATAGTCTTAATCCCCTTTTAAGGGGATTTAAGCATGGACTGGATGAGATCTAATCTAATCCAGTCCTTTAAAATTTTTCAGCAAAATAAAGTGTTAAGATTTAATTTAATCCAATCCTTTCTAATAGTGTACACCGAACAAGCCCTTAAGGTATTTTAACATAACAAGGTATTTCCTCTGGAGATAGTGGATCTTTTGAAATTTTTAGCAAATGATTACTCTCTTCTGGTTCTTCTTGTCGAATTTGTGTCCAAGATATTAACCCTTATTCTCTGTTCCAGGGTGGAATCACCTCATCAGACATTGCTACAAAAGCCCTTGAAGTGAAATGCGCCAAAATAGTGGGACAAGCCATGGCTGGTGTTCCCTTGTGGCAGCTAGGTCCTGAAAGTAGACATCCAGGAGTTCCATACATAGTTTTTCCTGGTGAATTCAAGTTCCTCGCTTATGCTTTCTTCTGTACTGTTGAGGTATTTTGTTTTTGAGTGGCATTCTAAAATTATCTTTCTTAGGTAATGTTGGTGATAGTAAGGCGCTAGCAGAACTAGTGAAATCTTGGGCTCGTCCAGCCCGGCTTTCATCAGCAAAAGAGCTTCTTAAGAATGCAGAAAAAGGTGGATATGCTATTGGTGCATTCAATGTTTACAATTTGGAAGGAGTGGCGGCAGTCATTGCTGCAGCTGAGGAAGAACAAAGTCCCGCCATCTTACAGGTTAGAAGAAGTCAGAATTATGTGTTTGGCTTGTGCTTATAGAAATAAGTTTGCGATTTAAGTACGGGTATGGCTTATCTGTCCCTGAAACTTTAGGTCCGACCTGAAAATATATGTGCTGGTGTCTTACAGTTTCAATTAAGCTCAAATGTTATCTGGAGTTTGAGCTTCCCGGTAACCGTCTTAGAGCCCTGGTGTTTAGGGAAATTTATACTTTCAAGGGAGTACAGTAGTGTATGCAGAGTAAATTCAATGGAGACATCACATAAGTCTCCACGAGCAGCAAATAAGAATGATAGAAAGAACATAGTCGTATTTATGGCAATAGCCAAAGGGAAGGGATCAAGTTAGTTCCCTCTCTGTGTGGGCATTTCTAGAAGGGTAAATCCAGGAAACCAGTTAAAGTCGCTTTACCTGTTGCCTTGTAGACTACTGGAAACCACTTTGTTTCAAAGGTCTTTTAATTGGGGCCACAACCCCCTCATTAAAATAAGCAAAATATCCTCTTGGTTTTCTGTTGTACTAGTTTGTATATCTCACTTAATGCTTGAAGTGCATTAATTAGGAGCAAACTATCCTTTTCTCAACCTTGATGTGTTTAATTCATTTCAATGTTTGCTTACAGTGCATTTTTTTATTCCTAACTATTAAATGATGTATCCTAGCGCTTTCAAACAGGGAACGATTCAGATATTTCAGAATTTCAATATTTATTAATTTCTTTCTTGTTCACGCAGATTCATCCTGGTGCTTTAAAACAGGGAGGGATTCCTTTGGTTTCATGTTGCATTGCTGCTGCTGAACAAGCCTGTGTAAGTGGCGTTGCAAAAACTTGACAAAAATGGATGGCGAACAAATAAAATAAAATGAGGGAAGTTGTTGTTTTTGTGTGTGCGTGTGTGTGTTTAGGATAGTTTTATGTAAATCGCTAATTGTGGGCTAACTATCCCCGTCCTTTATTCTACGAGACAGCATGGTGTTTGGTTTGCTTGGGGAAAAGACGAATGTGACCAAAAAAAAAAAAAAAAAAGAGAGAGAGAGAGAGAGAGAGAAAAGTCTGATTTTATTTCTCTAACCATCTAACGTGAAAATGGTGAAAGGTTTGGTGCCATGCCAGGATTTTCTATGGTCCTTCCAATTTGTGTAATTTATGTCGAGGGTTGTGTTTTAATGAATGATCTTTTGTTACGTAGACAAGAATGTACTTACGGAACAAAGTTTGTTTTTGTTTTGGTTGAAGGATCTGTTTTTAAAGTTGGGTTCTGATCCTTTTTTTACCTTAAAATAAAAGTAGGGTTTGAATCAAATAGCTAGTGGAGCCTGTCTTTTAATCTCGCTTCCTTGTACTGGTGTGAGATTAAAGTTTTCCGTCTGAATTCTTAATGGGCTGGTTTCTGTTCCCAGTTTTTTTTTTTTACTGCAGCTGTGCATTTACTGGATGAGTTTGGTTACATTATCTCTGGATATATACGTCGTCATTTTCGACGAAATGTTTTTACTCCTTTCCAATTAGTTACTGGGAACAAGGGATAAGCTACCTAGAAGATCTTTTCGCTTTTGTAACATTTTACCTTATAGATGGTATGACAAATTTAGTACCGTAATTTATACCAGCATGAATGTCATGATGCATATATGCTCCACAGGTGCCCATCACTGTACATTTTGATCACGGAACGTCAAAAGAACAACTGGTTGAGGCACTTGAGTTGGTAGGTTGACTTGTTACTTATTCTTCAATTTTACTATTTTCTGAGTTTAATGTTGTTGAGTATTATTCAGTTGTCACATATTCTCTGAATCTAATTTTTCCAGGGACTTGATTCAATTATGGTAGATGGTTCGCATCTTTCCTTCGAGGACAATGTCTCGTACACAAAGTTTATATCAGTTTTGGCTCACACAAAGGGGATGTTGGTGGAAGCTGAACTGGGGAGATTGTCAGGAACAGAAGATGACTTGACTGTCGAAGATTATGAAGCAAGGCTGACCAATGTTAACCAGGTCATTTCTTATGGGGGCCTCATTTTCCTTTTGTTAAAATTTTCGTTGATCTTACGTGTTATGATTCCAAGTTCCTGACAAGCTGCTTGAATTTCAGGCTCATGAGTTCATTGACAAGACTGGTATAGATTCTTTGGCAGTATGTATCGGAAATGTCCATGGAAAGTATCCAGCAAGCGGTCCAAATCTGAGACTTGACTTGCTTAAGGTCAAGTATATAAGTTTAGTGTTTCAAATTCCTTTTTATGTGACAAGCTAAGAGCTCATTTGGGAACATAGGTTCGAGCCAAAGATTTGAACTAAAAACTTTTTAGCAATTCAAATTTTGTGAGAGAAAACACTGTAACAAAATTGGTTTGAATCAGAACTTTTTGGTTCGAACCTATGTTCTCAAACGGGCACTAATTCTATTGAGTTCTATTCCTGCATGTGTTTAAAATCATAGGTCCTTAAAAGTTTTTAAATTGTGTACCTGTATATCTAGCAATGTTTCCCTGTTTTATTAACATGCACAAAATTTTTCAGTTGGTCGGACTAAATGTTGTTCACTCACATATTACACGTACTACAACTATCAAACCGTTCCTGGAATACCCCTTTTATCACAACACTGGGTTTCTTTAAAAAGCATTCAGAACAAGCGTGGAGTTCTTTAATATCATTTTTTTTCCTTTCTATTTTTGATACATGGAGAGGTCTTAAACTTCTAAGCTTAGTTTGAAAGATGAAAGAGAGATGCTATGTCCTGGACACTGAATTTCACTTCAATTTTCTTTCCATGATAATTTTTTTTTTCCTCTTTTGCTCTTTCAGATCCCTGTTAAAGGTACCACGTAATCTAGTTTACTGCATGTCTGATTATGTCCTTGTCCTTCTTATACCAAAACTATATTCTAATGGGGATGAGAAAATTGGCATTTGACCTTCTAGATTTTATGAGAGACTCGTGCTTACCAAATCCATTCATCATTCATCTCTGTGGCTTTAGTTCATCAAATATTCTGTCTTGCTTTAACAGCCATAATCAACATGCATGAGTGAATAACATATCCTCTAATTTAGTAGTCAGAACTACTACGTGACGACCATGGGGAACTTCTTGTTGAGTGTAGCAGTAGGCCGTGAGACATACACAAACGCATACACAAGAATCATTTACACAGTGGTGTATACTATACATGCATATTCAGTTGATCCTACTATTTCGGTTACTGATTCCAAAATTCATTTTACGTGAAGGATTTGCATGCTTTGTGTTTAAATAAGGGAGTCTTTCTGGTGCTTCACGGCGCTTCTGGCTTGTCCAAGGAACTTATCAAGGTGCATAGTTGCAAATGCTTCTGAGCTTAATACACCATTGGAATTCTTGAAGTTCGTTGTCATGATTCGCAGGCCCTCAGATATTTTTCAGTGTTATTCTAAGTTTTGCTCCATTGAAGAGTAATAACACATTGTTTGTAGAACTTAATGGTGATTGGCCTCTTCATGAACCACTTGGCTGCTTCGTACAGGAATGCTTAGAGCGGGGCGTGAGAAAATTCAATGTGAACACCGAGGTGCGGAAGGCTTACATGGATTCGCTTGGAAGTCCAAAGAAAGACCTTGTCCATGTTATGGCAGCGGCAAAGGAAGCAATGAAAGCTGTGATTGCTGAAAAGATGCATCTCTTTGGTTCAGCAGGAAAAGCATGATAATTTTTATGGTCCACTGATACTTCTCTGGTATGTTGGAATTATGTTTGTCCTTTTCTTTATGACAACACCTGTTTCGTCATATTCTCTTTTTTATTGCAGAAAGTCAGAATTAAAAGTTAACTAATGATGTTCATTCACCGAAAAAAAAAAAAAAAGTTAACTAATGATCATGGGCTCGTTAGAATAATCTTTCAATGTTACTGCAGGGCTTCTTCACAGCACTTGGTTTAGGGATGCGAAAGTGGAGGCTAGTTAACCGTTTACAGCAACATTCTTGATTTTGTCCTGTGAAATAGGAGAATGTCATAAAATGCCCAATAAACTTCCTGTAAAAGTAATAAAATTAGAAGGGTTATAATCATTTTGGTATTTTATGTTTTAGAGAATCATCATGTTGATACTTTGCTGTTTGAAAATTATCAAAATGATATTATGTAATTTTCATAAATATTATTTTGTACCTGAACCTGTGTTTTATGATGTAAAATTTCTTGCTTATCCTCTTGTCAATGAGGACTATTTATGCCAAGTGCTGCGGAAGTAATGCGTGGATTGGTATTTGCCTCATCATCAAAACTTTTTGATCCAATGCCACGTCTACATCAGTCGAAAGTTTAATTTGACTGTTTTGTCCTTGACTTGGAGGATCTCCCGCTTCCTCTTCCTCTTCCTCTTCTCACACTCAGATGATCTCAAACAGAGTCGCATAGACCTTGTCTTTCAATTGCAGATCAACCTCGGCCATTAAAGAGAGAAGCTCTTGCCCGTTGATCTCTAGCGTGGGGTAACATGCTTTTGTCAGAGTGCCCACATGAGATAAGCGGTGTGATTTCTTTTTGAATTTTCTCATGGCCTCCTTTTAAGTTGTATATATCATTCATAACAACTTAAAACCATAAAACAATGGAAGCAATTGGATCCTGAATTACCTTCGGCCATTGAATTTTGCTTTTTGCGATTTCGGCCCGACGTTGGTGATGCTTCTCAATGTTGTGTTTTGCACTTTTTTCTGAGCACCGGTAAACTTTTCTCTGATGGTGTAATGAATTTCTAATTGTTTGTATGCCCAAGGACCAAAGAAACGGGATTTTTCTTTTTAAACCGTGACCATCACACGGTTATAATCGGTTGAGGACGGTTAACTGTCGGTATAACTGCACGGCAATTGGCGTTCATTTTGAATGCTCCACATGGGCCAATTAGGGTCTAACATTCTCTCACTTGGCCCATACATCTCATCAACCATTACAATAAGAAACAAAATACATAAATCATGGCGATATGTCTTCTGAATGAGGAGTATTATCTTCTATGTATTGCAGTATATCTTGTGTCTTAAGATTTACCCATGCAACTTAATGAACAAACTTTATGCTTATTCTAGGTTTAAACTTTAGTGATATTTCTTAGAAATAAGGTTGTGCACTTAATTGAAGTTGAAATGAGAAAATATCATAAATACAAAGTTTCATTACAAAGTACAATGAAATTACATAAGGGAACCAAGTCTCATTATGTCTATATGATTCCTAAATTTTACTGGTGGCATGCCTTTAGTCAAGAGATTAGCAATCATCAATTCAGTGTTTTTGTGCTCGATGACCATTGCTTTATCCTTAATACGCTCCCTTATGGCTAGATACTTAATGTCGATGTGTTTGCTTCGACTATTGCTCTTGTTGTTTTTAGCCATAAAAACAGCAGCTAAATTGCCACAAAATATTCTCAATGGCCTAGAGATAGAATCCATAATCCTAAGCTCAGAAATGAAACTCCTGATCCATACACCATGTGAGGTAGCCTCAAAACAAGACACAAACTTGGCCTCCATAGTGGAAGTAACAGTCAAAGTTTGCTTAGTACTCTTCCATGAAACAACTCCACCAGCAAGCAAGAAAATGTACTGGAAGTTGATTTTCATGAATCAATGTAGCCAGTAAAGTCAGAGTCAGAGTAGCCAATGACTTCCAAGTTGTCACTCCATCTATACATAAGCATGTAGTCTTTGGTTCGTTGTAGGTACCTCATCACCTTCTTTGCAGCCTTCTAGTGGTCTGATCCTAGATTACTCTGATATCTACCCAACATTCATATAGCGAATGCAATATCAGGTTTTGTGCAAACCTGAGCATACATAAGGCTTCCAACAGCTGAAGCATATGGAATGTTGCGAGTCTGTTCTCTTTCAAGGTCATTTTTCGGACACTGATTCAAATTGAATCTGTCACCCTTCACAATGGGAGCTATACTTGGTGAACAATTTTTCATCCAAAATATCTCCAAAACTTTGTTGATA
The DNA here is from genome assembly GCA_946598075.1 of Artocarpus hirsutus. Classification (NCBI taxonomy): domain Eukaryota; kingdom Viridiplantae; phylum Streptophyta; class Magnoliopsida; order Rosales; family Moraceae; genus Artocarpus; species Artocarpus hirsutus. The sequence continues at coordinate 47,030 of CAMOHE010056084.1, read as the reverse complement.
TAGGTATCTTGAGACAGACCCAAAATACCTTTATATCTGTCTCTATATATCTTAATGCCTATAATGAAGGATGCATCACCCATATCCTTCATGTCAAAGTTTTTAGAGAGAAATTGTTTCTCCTCATGAAGCATACCCTTGTCATTGGTTGCAAGTAGAATATCATCCATATATAAGACAAGGAAACAAAATTTACTCCCAGTAACCTTCTGATATATATATTGATCCATGATGTTCTCCACAAATCCAAATGGAAAGATCACGTCATGGAATTTTAAATACCATTGACAGGAGGCTTGTTTTAACCCATATATGGATTTCTTAAGCTTGCACACCAATTGCTCACTGTTATTAAAGGAGAATCCTTCTGGTTGTTTCATATAAACCTCTTCCTCCAGTTCACCATTGAGAAATGTTGTTTTCACATCTATTTGTTGCAACTCTAGGTCAAAATGAGCAACGAGTGCCAAGATGATGCGGAGAGAATCTTTCTTAGATACAGGAGAAAAGGTCTCCTTGTAGTCAATTCCTTTCTTCTGAGTGAACCCTTTGGCGATGAGTCTTACCTTATATCTTTTGATGTTGCCTAATGAGTCTTTCCTCCTCTTATAGACCCATTTACACCCTATGGCTTTTGCATCATTAGGCAACTCGACAAGATCCCAGACTAGATTGGATGCCATAGAATCCATTTCATCCTTCATAGCATCATACCAAAGTTTTGATTCTTGGCAACTCATGGCTTATGAAAACGTTTCGGGATCATTTTTGGCTCCAATATTGTAGTCTGATTCTTGCAGATACACAGCATAATCACTAGAAATTGTCGATTTCCTCTCTTTAGTAGATCTTCTTAATGTTGATCCAACATTTTCCTGAGGAATCTGTTGTTCAACTTGTTGCTCAATTGTTTCTGGTGGTTCTTGAGCAACTTGACCTTCTAGATTATTATCAACAGTTTGTGAAATTTCAACGATCGGTTGCACAACACTCGGTTGAACTATAGGAGCGTTATGAACAACAATCAACCTATCACTTAATATAGATGGTTGAGCTTCAGTATGATCTCTTTCAAAAATTATGTTTCAAAATTGATCGCTTCCACTAATCAAGTCATTCTCAAGAAACTTGGCGTTCCTTGATTCCACAAATCTAGTGCTGTGAGTTAGACTGTAGAGTTTATATCCTTTGGACCTTTCGGCATATCCAACAAAATACCCGCTAATGGTCCTCGGATCTAGCTTCTTCTCTTATGGGTTGTACACTCTTACTTCAGACGGACATCCTCAAATGCATACATGTCGCAAACTCAGTTTTCAACCTTTCCATAACTCAAATGGGGTCTTTGGGACAGCCTTGGTCAGAAATTAGTTTAATATATACACAGCCGTCTTAAGAGCTTCAGTCCACAAGGATTTAGGAAGATTGGAGTTACTCTGCAAACTCCGCACCATGTCCATTAATGTTTGATTTCTTCTCTATGCCACACCATTCTGATCCGAGGAACCAGGTGTGGTGTATTGGGCAACTATCCCATACTCTTGAAGAAACTTCACAAATAGACCTTGAGCTTGTCCATCCTCAGTGTATCTACCATAATATTCTCCACCTTTATCTGTCCTCATGATCTTAATTTGCTTTCCACATTGTTTCTCTATTGTAGTCTTGAAAACCTCAATGGTGTCCAATGCTTCGTCCTTTGTATAAAGCAAGTAGAGATACATGTATCGTGAGTAATCATCTATGAAAGAGATGAAGTATTTCGGACCATATAAGTCCATGTCTGGACTATAAATATCTGAATGTATGATCTCTAATATTTTCGAACTCCTCTTGGCACCTTTCTTAGACTTGTTGGTTAGCTTTCCCTTAATGCAACCCATACAAATCTCAAAGTCAGTAAAATCCAAAGTACTGAGTAACCCATCATTTACTAACCTTTTGATTCTCTCAATGGAGATATGTCCTAATCTTCAATGGCAAAACATAGAGGAATCCTCATTTATAACACAACGCTTAATGCCAGATTGAACATGCATAGCAATATAAGATGGTACATTTTGCAAATTAGTTGAGAAAAGACCATAAGACAAGATACCATTCCCAACACGATCAGATTTATAAAATAAACTGAAGGATTTTTCTGAAAAAATAAAGGAATATCACAAAGGTACAAGTCTTGATACATAAATTAAGTTTGTAGAAAAGTTTGGAACATAAAATGTCTTTTCCAATTCTAAAATAAAATCATTGCCTAAAACTAAAGTGCATGTTCCTACGGCGTTCACATGTGAACACATCTTGTTTCCTGAAAAGATGCTTAGCTCACTTCCTGCTACCTTCCTTAGGTTTCGCATACCCTACAAGGTGTTTGCAATATGGATTATAGATCTGGAATCAATCCACCATGTGTTATAAAAAACATCAACTATATTAGATTCATAGCAAACAAATGAGATTGGATTACCTTTCTTCTCAAGCCAACTCTAAAATTTGCCACAATCATTCTTCATGTGTCCCTTCCTTTTATAGAAGAAACACTTGGATTCCTTCCTAATGACAGCTTTGGAAGGCACTTTACCTTTCCCCTTATCTTTGGCTTGATTCTGATTCTTTGCTTTGGTTGTTGTTAGTGTAGTTTCACCCATTTCCATTATTAGCCGCCCTTCTTCTTGAGTACACATGGTCAGCAATTCATTAATTGACCAATTGTCTTTATGTGTGTTGTAAGAAATTTTAAAGGGCCCGTATGGTTTTGAAGGGTGTTTAGAATGTAGTGCACCAGAAAAGACTCAGATATATCTACCTTAAGATTCTTAAGTTGAGCCGCTATGTCCCTCATCTCCATGATGTGCTCACACACACCTCTCACACTGGTGAGCCTCAAGGACGAAAACCTCATGATTAGGGTGCTAGCAAGTGCCTTATCTAAAGTTTCAAACTGCTCATCAATTGCCTTTAGTAATGCCCGGACCTTGTCATACTATTTGACGGAACTACGTATGCTAGTAGAGATCTTGTTCTTTATGAACATGACACTAAGGCGATTAAATCGCTCCCAACATTCATAAAGAGCAATCTCATCCTGAGTGCTAGTTTCAGTGATTACGGGCTCGTTTTCCCTTATAGCATAATCAATGTCCATCCACCCCAAGTGAAGGAGAATTCTCTCATTCCATACCTTATAATTATCCCCTTTCAATTCAAGGATATCACATCAAACATCAAAGAAATTTGCAGGTTGTATGACTGCATAATTAAAACAAACATGCTTATAATCCAAAATATTGAGACTAATAGACATAAATCATGCTTTACCAATGTAAATCATGCATAAGATCATGAATCTAGCAACATAAAACTTGCATGTGGGTTAAAGTTCTAATTCAATTAGATTTATTTGATTGTATGATAAAACTATCAAATTATTTTTCCTTTTTTTAATTCCTGTAGGTAAATTAGAAATTTAATCTGATATTTTATCCCAATAAGTCACACTAATATAATAAAAACTCCCGTGGGATAAAGTTTGTTATATTGAGTACAACTAATTGCAATAAATGTCCTTTAACCAAATGTGATCCTAAACCGATTAATATATAATTTTGCATAATTAGAGGTGCTGTGGCCAAGCTCTAATTATTCAAAATCATATGGATCACTCAGACATTTAATTTTGTTCATAAGATTATTCATGAAAAATTGCATATTCTATAGGCAATATAAAAATTACGAACAAAATCTAAATTTGTGGTAAATGTCATAACTTAAAAATATGTATAATAAAACACAAAATTATACATATAACATTAAATTAGCATATCAATTATGCACAACAAATTTAGCACATAATAAACAAATTATTTTCAATATGCTAAAATTATTTAATGCAATATTGCATGCATAATAGGCAATTAATTATACATACAAAACAACATATAATTTTAGCACATCAAAACAAAACCATAAAACAAGGTTTTTACTTAAATCCCAAATAAACAAATTTGGAAAAAATGTACCTCAAAATTTTTTTTTTTTACAATTTTTTGCAATCATTAAATGACTTGTCATTTTGGGGTTGGGACACCTAAAACGACTTGTCGTTTCACCACTGATGAAACACGTGTGTCCCTTAAATAAACGATGTGTCATTTTGCCTAATGAAGGGCAAAACGACATGTCATTTTTTGTTGACTGCTGAACCCAAAAGTGAAAAGGACATGTTGTTTTCAATCATTTTCAACCTTGAGCCGGGTCTTCTTGACTCAGTTACGATTCGGTTCAGACCCAGTACAAAACCCAACGGTTTCTAAGCATTTTAGACCTCGTTTTTGATGTTTCAAATTGCAAAAACCTTAGAAATCTTATATCTTAATGATTTCTAATTTTATTTTTCACTAAAAAACTCCAAAATGAAAAAAAACCAATGATAAAAAAATTTCCAACGGTTATGTTTATGAACAAAACGGCAAACGTACAAGGCAGAGGGATATAACACGCTCGGATACCAAATGTAAGTTGTTTATATCATTCATAACAACTTAAAACCATAAAACAACGGAAGCAATTGAATCATAAATTACCTCCGGCCATTGACGCTTGCTTTCTGCGATTCTGGCCCGACACTGGTGATGCTTCTCAATGCTGTGTTTTGGACTTTTTTCTTAGTATTGACAAACTTTTCTCTAATGTTATAATGAATTTCTAATTGTTTGTATGCCTAGGGACCAAAGAAACGAGATTTTACTTTTTAAACTGTGACCATTACACGGTTATAACCGGTTGAGGACAGTTAACTGCCGGAATAATTGCACGGCAGTTGGCGTTCATTTTGAACGGTCCACGTGCGCCAATTAGGGCCTAACACTCCTTGTAGATTTGGCCTTTACCCTATCCTTGTCGGTTTTTGTATTTGAAAATTCATGAATAGTCTGGTGAGTTTGGATCATCTATTAACGAAAGATCCGTCGCTTTACCACACATTATAGCTCCTCGATCTATGACGCAATGTGAGATTGGTGTCCTTTGTCTTTCGAAGAAGAACGCACCGGATATGCAGGCAATTTCGCCAAGAGATCTATAACATCTTCACCAAGAGATTGGCATCCTCTGCCGTGCAAAGAAGATCTCCCTAACCGTTTACTCTCTAGCTCTCCGTTGTGCCGAAACCACCCTCTCCCCCACCCCATTGCAACATTACTGGAAAAATTTGATGTCGTGCAATCGTTCGAAGTATACCCCATCGTGATGATGGAGATCTGATGATCTCTGCACTAAGGAAGGTCTCTTTCAAATGGTGGTCACTTCCCCGTGTTAAAGATTTGAGGATTAGCCACCGCTGCGTGGAGGCCACCATGTAGTGGTTATTGAAGTCTGGTTAAATTTTTGAGATTTTATATTTTATATTTTTCTTTTTTTTAGTTCTTATCTGATAAGTTTTTTCATTTGATTATTGTGTTTGTAGCTTTTTCTTAATTTTTGTTTACATTTGTGATTTTCTAGTGACAAAGATAACTATGGTGCCACCGGTATTGGTGATCATCGATCGGTAATTGTATGGATATTGGCAATAATCAAAGTGGATATCGGTGGTAACCACAGAAGATACTTGATGTTGGCTGGTAAGTGCGTGGACACGAGATGCCCAATGGTAACTATAGCGAATAATAGCCACTAGCCATAACATTGGCCATGAACTATGATAGATATCAGTCGGCAACCATGGTGGATGCCAGATACTATGAGAGTATATTTGGTATTATCAAATACAGAATGATGATGTGGTATGACATTCTCTGCAATTATTTTTTAGTAGCATAAATCAATTCATGCTTTATTTTTGTGGCATTTTTGTAAAGAGCCTTGTCAATGAACCCTAAATTAATTTTGTAAAGCTATAATAGAAAATCAAGAGAACAAATCAAAGAAAACTCTTCAAAGAAGTCACAAATATAGATTTATTGATCTTTTAGGTATTGTTTGTATTTATTTTCTTTTTAGTTTTAACAAAATAATTTGCAGTTTATCAATAAAAGAATAAGTAGAAATTTCATGTCACAGAACATAGGTTTGGGTACCAAAATTATATTTTAAAAAATTACAAGGTATCGTTTTTGACATTATCCAAACAACAAAGTGAACGCAATACCAAAATGATAAAAAAAAAAAAAAAACCCAAATTAGAAACACTAGGTTAAGTCTTGGGCTACAATTTGTTCCATTTTTTTCCTCCGAGCTTTTATTGCATTTTCCTTTTATGCATATTTGTCATTTAGTGGTTTATAATACACATTGCGATAGGGATGAGAATTTTTGTCGTCAATGGATATTCCACTATGCCCAATGTAAAGTGCCTTCATTTTTTTCTTTTATAAATTTTGATGACAAAATATTATAAATTGTCCTTTTTTGGGTGAATTATGCAAGATTTTAACCTTACTATGATGAAATCTCTATTCTACTTCGTTGTAACACCCTTAAATAGGGCTTAGATGGGGCTTAGTAGTAAATGATATAATAAAGAGAAATTATAAGAAATAGCAGATCTTTATAAGAGGTTAGACAATTATATCATAAGTTTTTAAAGGTGTAATTAATAGCATATTTGAGCTAATCCTCTATTATATATTAGCAAATGCCAAAAAATACCCTTATTTCAAATACTTGTGCAAATCTTATTTATTTATTTTTTCTAGATTCATGTTTTTCCCACTTTCTGTCTTCTCCCTACTTTCTTTTTATTGGTTCTTTAACCTGTGACGAAAATTGTCTATCAGCATCATGATTTATGGCGAAGCTCGATAGTGACAGGACTTCAAAGGTGACAGAACAGTGTCAGAAGATTTGGCTTTCTTACTCTCTCTCTCCTTTGTCTCCTTGTTTTTCTCTCACATGTCTCTTCTGTTCATGGTGTGGTAGGAGCATTTTTTGGTGGCGGTTCAACTTCTAAGTTGCTGGAGTTTGGGTGGTTGATGGCAGGGGTGTGAGGATCATGGGTCGCGGATCTGTTGGTGAGATTCGAGACTTTTGCCATGGTTTTCCCATATGAAATAGCGACAGAATTGCTCACCGATGATCACTACGCAAGCTCAAATATGTAGTTTCCATGCATCGATGGAGCAGATCGGACTTGTTCTAGTTAGATTAATGTAGATTTGCAGTTTCCACAATCGATTAATTTCTCGGATTCAAGAGGCATTCCCAAATACTGGTTGACCTGCTCCTATGCCAGGCAATGGTCATTAGAGCGCCGTTTAGTGGTGGTGACATCAGATCGAGAGGATGGTCCAAGGATGCATATCACCTGCTCCAGTGGAGGAGTATCTTCATCAAGAAGGGAGGCTCATGGCGAGAGGTAGCAAAAAAGTTCATTTGTTTTTTGTTTAAATTAGTTTAGATCAAATAATTTGATTTGTTTTTCTGCAAATTGGATTTTTGGTTTGTTTCTCTAATTGAATTTTGATAAGATTTGGTTATATTTTGTTTGGTTTTTGTTTAGTGTTTTTTTTAAGATTTTTAATATGATATTAAATTATAAAATATGGTATTTTACGATCATAGATATCGTCGTCAGTGTTGATGATGTCTAACAACATCACTAGTAAATTTTTGTATTTACACTACAATACAGTATTTTTAAGGTTAATGTTGTATTTTCTAACTGTCGATGGTCCACAGAAGTCATTGGTGAAATTTTATATTTATATAGTAATGCAGCATTACGAGGTTAATATTGTATTTTTTGGCTGTAGGTGGTTTGGTGAAGTCACCGTTGAAACATTATATTTATACAGTAATATAGTATTAAAAGATTAATACAATACTTTCCAACTGTTGGCGGTCTAACAAAGTTGACAGTGAAATCATTTATTTATATGGTAAATACGGTATTTCTTAGAAAATATTGTATTTACATGGCCATCGATGATCCGGTGAAGTCACAGGTGAATTTTTGTATTTACACGATCCCAATAGATATTGTATTTCCCAGGAGGCAACGGTTCAGTGAAGTTGTCGATGAATTTTTTTTTATACGATAAATACAGTATTTCTCTGTAAATATTGTACTTGCATGGCCACTAGCGGTCCGACAAAGTCATTGATGAATTTTTGTATTTATATGGTAAATATGATATTTTTCGGTAAATATTGTATTTACACAGCTATTGACAGTCTGATGAAGTCTCTAGTGAATTTTTATGTATTACACGGTCCTTGAAAATATTGTATTTCTTGGGAACTAGCGGTCCAACAAAGTTATCAAAGAATTTTTTTTATTTACGCAGTAAATACGGTATTTCTCGGTAAATATTGTATTTACACAGCCGCCAGCAATTTGGTGAAGTTGATGGTGGATTTTTGTACTTATATGGTAAATACAGTATTTTCTAATAAATATTGTATTTAGATGGCTGCCAACAGTTCGGTGAAGCCGCCGGTGAATTTTTGTAACAGGGTCTTGATAAATATTGTATTTCCTAGGATTTGGCGGTCCAACGAAGTTGCCAGTGAAATGTTTTTATTTACACGGTAAATATTGTATTTCTTGGTATAGAAACTAAAATTAATTATCTCCTTCATGATCACAAAATGTTAACAATAAAAGAACATGAGACCATTACCAAAATTTACGGATATCGTTAATAGTTTGAGGTCTCATAGTAGGACATTCAAGACTAGTGAGTTGGTCAGCAAAATTGTTTGATCACTACCTCCATCATGGCATGTCAAGAGAAATGCCTTGAAAGAAGCAAAAGATCTCTCTACTCGACCATTAGAGGACCTAATTGGATCTCTCATGACTCATGAGATCCAAACAAAGCAAAATCAAATGGAGGAAGATAAGAGATAGAAAGGAATTGCCTCAAAAGCCTCCACTCGAGAAGAAGATGAAGATGGCCAGGATGATGAAGATGAATCTTTTGATCAAAAAAACAAGGAAGCAATGGCCTTACTGGCAAGGAATTATAAGAAATTCTATAGAAATTCAACAAAAACAAAGGTCCTAAAAGGAGGGAAGATCAAGGAAAAGAGTCATGAAAAGCTGAAGTTATTTGCTACAATTTTAAGAAACCGGGTTATATAAGACTGGATTGTCCTCTCAAGAAGAAAGGAAGTAAGAAAGGAGCCAAGAAGGAGGAATCGAAGAAAGTTCTCCAAGCTACTTAGGATGAACTTGATTCCAAAGAATCTAATGCAGAAGAGCTAAGAAAAGTTGCTAATATGTGTTTTATAGCTCTTGATGACGATGACGTATCTTCTTTAAACTCTTCTAATGATGATTGTGATGAAATTGATGTTATTGAGCAATCAACAGCATTTAATGAATTGCATGATGACTATGAGAAACTAGCACTTTAGAATGCTATGCTTAGAAAGAAAATTACAATTTTTTAAGATGAAATTGAGGTTTTAAAAATGAAAAGTCAAAGAAGGTTGACAATGATTTGCTTGTTAAGAATGTATCTTTGAAAGGAAAAGTTGACGACTTGACAAACATATAATTTTCAAATTCACCAAGAGGAAGAAAAATTTTGATTTTATACTTGGTGAACAATGTTGTGTTTTCAACAATGGTGGTTTAGGATATAAATTACACATTGAACAAAAATATTTCAAGAATTATGTTGTCAAAGCATCAACTGGTAAAGTTAACTCAAAATATATATGCACCTATTGTAATAAAGATGGACATATTCCATAAAAAAGAATGCATATTTTGGAGTTAAACAAGAATATGTTCTCAAAGCCTCAAAGGCTAACACCAATGGACTCAAAGTGATGTGGGTACTAAAAAGCAAAACTTGAATTTGTTTTGTAGGTACCAAGAAAAGAAAACATAAAGTGGTTTTTCAGTAGTAGTTGCTCCAAACATATGATGAGAGATCTCTCATGCTCTCCAACTTCGCCAAGAAGAATGGTGATCATGTTACGTTTGGAGACAACACAAAAGGAAAAATCTTTGGAGTTGGTGATGCCGATAATAGTTCTTTCCCTTTATTGAAAATGTTTTACTTGTTGATAATTTGAAGCATAATTTACATAGTATTAGTCAATTATGGGGCTGGTTCTATAGCAGCTCGGTCGACCATGCCATGTGTATTGCGGTTGACCGAGGTCTCCAACAGTTGGTTCTCAAGTCGCCAGAAACATGCCTCCAACAACTAATAAGTATAATTTTGGTATAAATACCTCTTTTTTGACCTTGGGGGCAGCTTTTGACACGTTGAACTTACATTAAATCATATTCGAAGTGTCTATAAGCCTTTGTTAATTTCCTTGAGCCAAACTTGCATAAAATTCATATTGTGTGCTTATACTTCTCCTAGAGACTTAAAATTATAATTCATCCAATATTAGGAGGTGTAAACTAGTGCTTAAAATTTTCAATCCTTATAAAACCGTGAGCTATAGGTTTTTGAAGCCTTATCAAATTAGGAGAAGTGTTGGTTAGCCAATCTCCATAAAATTGGCAATTGTAAGAGGTTGTGGTGAGCCTCGAGCAGAAGAAGTCATCAGTTGTACAAAAGAGTGATCGTGCCAAAAGTTCGATCAAGACGGTGGAAGAAGCCAAGTTAAGCTTTGCTTGGTGACAATGGACATAGGCATATTGCCAATGTCCACTTTCTTTTATTTATCTTTTACACTTTTGTAAGTCATTTTTATTGACATATTCTATGTGTATTTATTAGCTTCATACATTGCATTTCTGTGACTTCCTCATTTACTGACTGAAATTGGTTTTTTTTTTTTTTTTTTTTTTTTTTTTTTTGATCAAGGATTATTGGATTTATTCTCATCTAGTTGTTGATGATTTAAGTCTAACTTTTCAATACTTGGAAAAGTTAAAAACCTAATTTACTACGCTACCCCCACCCGCTATTGGGTGGTCATTCTTGGCTAACAGTTTGTGGCTCCGCTTTCCACATTTGCAAAAAAATTCAAAAGAAAAAGTAGAGCAATTTTTTATCCTATGATCCCATATATAGATCGTTCAAATTATAAATAATAAAAAATTAGAAACCACTTTTGCCTTGGCACTCAAAGGGACTCTTTTTTAAATCTAAATATAACATTTATGAAGACATAGAAAAAAAGGGAAAGTGGCAGCTTCACGAAAAAGAAAGCAAATAACCCTTTTTCGACCCTCGTTGTCATTTAGGAGAGAACAAAACCTGAAGTTTGGCTTCGGCAACTGGTCTTTGTCCTTGAGAGCATTTTCTTCTATCATATATTGATCTCTTCTTCAACAGGAATGTAAAAGAAAAAAAAAAAAAACTTTCTTTTTTCTAAATAATTATTTGTAATTTTTTTGTTTCTTTATTAGTGATGAAATTATTAAAGGAAAACAAGAAAAAATTTACTTAAAACTTTTGTTGTTGTTTTTTTTTCTCTGAAAGTTTAGAATGTTCGGAAACATATATGTACTCTTGTATAGTTTTGCATATTTAGTTCATTTTAGGTTAACTATTTGCCATTAACTAATTCAGTTGTAAAAGAACAATTGTGAGAAGTCATTAAGATGTCCTCGGAAGAGAATTTCATCAAGCACAATGTCTACGTATTGCCATGATAGTGAGCATATGATGGAAAAATAATTTAAATATATAGCAAAGAAAATGTAATGACACTTGAGGTTGGAATGTGCTTTGATTCCCTGGATCTACTTTTTTCGCACTATCAAGAATGGGAAACAAGAAGATTTTGGAGTAAATAAAGGAACATCACGCAATTCGTCTTGTAGAAATTTAGAACATATTACTTTGTCATGTTCTCAAGCAAGGAAATCAAAAATGACAAAGAAAAATTACCTTATTGTGAATTTTTTGGCCCTTGAGAAGTGGTCTAGAACAAGAAATAAATCACAATAAGTGCAATATAGAGTCGCAAGAGAAAAAAAAAAAAAAACTATTTAGTCCAATAATATCAAGTTTATTGTTTGTCTAGGGTAAATTGGTTATTTACCAAGGTAGACATTAAAGTTGATCATTTATAAATTATTTATAAGATTACACTGTTTTTTCCTTTTTTTATTTTATTTTGTGGAGGTATTTTAAGATACTTCATCGAAAAGTACTCTTGAGTCTCAACAATACTTCGAATCATTCTATAATGCTTGGTGGAGGAATAAAGAATCATTAATTGAGTTTCCCCATCTCGTACTCTAAGGAGAATCAATCATAAGTCTTCCTCAATAGCTTATGCAGCATAACAAGAAATTGGATGGAATGTGGAAATGGTACCGTCACTTTTTACCAAAATCCATCAATTTGGAAGACATGGCCGAGTTTGATTATTAGGATTAGAATTGTTTGTAGAACAACCAAGGTTTGGAGGACAAGGCAAATTGTATGGAATCATAGTTTGACTATTATGCCCTTTCCAAGCTAGCAGGTCATGTATCAATTTAGTTGTATCCAACTAGCCTTCAAAAAGCACTACTTCTCTTAATATTTTCTTAAAATAAATGAAATTAAGTAGCAGAATTATCAAACTTACAATATATAGAAAAACTTAAATTATCAAATCCTATCACATTATTCATCGATTTGCAATCTCTCTTGCCCTGGGATTCTCTTAGTCAATTTTGATCAGACCTAGTAAACAATAAGACTAACTACATCACAAGAACTGTAATGAGCTAAAACTCAGTAAGCAAAAAAATCATGCATCAAATGACAATGATGTATGAGCTCATGTTCCTTATTCCCAATTTTTAGGAAGAATTACCAAATATCAAGGACGAAATTTTTATAAAAATGAGAGAATTATAATACCTAACTTTTTAAGCTTTTGTCTTGGAGTTAGAGACTCATGAAATGAAGATTGAAAGATGTTAGAGGCATTGACAAGATTTTAGGCTGTTAAGCATGAAGTGACAATCAGAGAAAACTAGGTGCCAAAATATCAAGGTAGGTTATGACTCATTGCTCTGGTAAGAATGAGGTGTCACCACAAGGTTAATGACTAACTTTTAGACACATAAATGCTAGGTAGCTTATCAGCTTACCGTCATGGATATTCTTTACCTATATATGTATATATGAATGAGAGACGAATTGTAATCTTATATGCCAATTCCAGCCATATATCATCATAGATAGACCATTAAGAAAGAAAAGAAAAAAGAGAGTGAAATAAAAGAAAGGAGCTGTGACAAAAAGGAAAAG
>CAMOHE010056084.1:0-33841 GCA_946598075.1 Artocarpus hirsutus | reverse complement strand
GTCTCATGAAAGAAATTGACAGATCAATAGAGAGATTAAGAGTGATACTCTTTTGGTGAGAATCTGAAACTCCCTGAGAGCTCTTGTTCACAAATCACGAACACTAGCTTTGGGTTCTCTCAATTGATTGGAAGGAGAGTCACCTTGAGGAAGAGCTGTACGTGTGAGCCCACACTCACTCCGATCGTGGATAGAGAATAGCAAAGAAGACCAGTTGGTTGAGGCTCTTCTGGAACGTTACTTCTCTACACAGATTTCGGGAGCTTTTCGGCGTATACAAGGTCAGTAAGATCAGGTTAATTTATACATATAGCATATCAAACTTGTGTTTTAGAAAATACTCTGATTTAAAATTTTTAAAATTTCGCTGCGTATTATTTTTCCAACAGGTTATGACTCACTGCTCTGGTAAGAATGAGGTGTCACCACAAGGTTAATGACTAACTTTTAGACACATAAATGCTAGGTAGCTTATCAGCTTACCGTCATGGATATTCTTTACCTATATATGTATATATGAATGAGAGACGAATTGTAATCTTATATGCCAATTCCAGCCATATATCATCATAGATAGACCATTAAGAAAGAAAAGAAAAAAGAGAGTGAAATAAAAGAAAGGAGCTGTGACAAAAAGGAAAAGAGAGAGAGAGAGAGAGAGAGAGAGAGAGAGAGAGAGAGAGAAAGATTAATGTGCATATTGAGTTGGGGGATATTAAACTTTCATTTTTTGCTTTTCGTTTTGGAGAAAAAATTTGAAAAAAAAAAGGCTTTAAATAATTAAAGGCTTTTGTGCTATCTTTGATGATTTTTCTCGAACCAATGAAAAGAACCATGGTTGAATAGCATAGCTTTTGAGAAAAATGTGAATATTGTCTAAGTTTTGTTTTGCATTCTTAAGTTAGTTCTTTTTTTATTGTGATTATTCTATTTTGAGCACCATGTCTTAATCTTTGAGTTGTGCACATTTTTGGAGAAAGACTATGTGACTACGTGAACTTTTATGATCTTCCCAGTTCCAGAATTTTTTAGATTTTCTTTCAAGGCGAAATCCTTGACTTTACTTCATTAAGGAAATGACTTGGTCATCTTTAGATCGTTTGAGCTGTTTAAGCCTACCTTGACATATTCTTACCCATAGTATACCTTGAGCCTAATGTATCCTTCGTTTGTTAGCCACACTTTAAGTCTAGCATCTAAATAAATTCCAACAACCTTATCCTATAAGCATGTGAGCATTCTAGGAAGTTTGTTGAGTTGTAATAAATTTTGGGAGGGTGGGTAGAGTTTAAAATGATTTATTTTGTGTTATATATATTGTTTAAGAAAAAAAGGTGACGAAGAAATAACAAATTAAAAAAAAAAAGTATACTACGCCCTTGGTTCATAAAAGAAAGAAAGAAGTTTAGGGTAAAATAGTAGAGAAAGATAAGAGATGAAAAAAAAAAAAAAGAATAAAGTGGTTGGCAAGATAAGGTTGAAATTAAGTTTGGAGGAGTTACTTGGAAATATAGAATTAAGCTATATGAAGGTCCTAAATTGATTGATGTGCTTGAGGTGCTTTCAGCAACAAATTTTCCTGCACCTTACCCAGCTTAATGAAGTCCTAATAATCCTTAGTGTTGTCCTGGTCAACATTAGTGGAGAAAGAAATGAAAAGCAAACCTATAGGACCTACATATTCTTTGAGATTCTATGCTTATTATATGTTTGCTTAAACTTATCAAATTGCATGCAATGAACAAGTGAAGAAACTTCACACAAACAAGGAGAATCCAATTAAGAATGGAACATATTCTAGGATTAACCATAAAGCTTGGTCAATGTTTACATTTCCAAGCGAGAGGCCAATTAGCATGTCTTATGTGCGATCCCTCCTAACTATAGGTGCATCTCTCATGCACTACCAAGCCCCAAGGCCAAGTGCTCAAGCCAACCAACTCCAAACTCAAGAGCATGTTGCCCATGTGACTCTTCTATGACTCTACATCCCCATACTAGGCCACCCGTTCAACCGCGTCGTCCTTGTCATGACTTCTCGCTGATTATCAAGTCCTAAGCATGTGGCTGGACCTTGTGCCAACTCATGTTTGGACGTCTTGTGTCTACATTTCACCGCGGGGCCCTAGTTTGGCTTACTATATGCCCCACATGGGGGGATATGACTAGAAGCACAAATGCTAATGTCATAGTTGTAAAACTTGCATAATATTAGCCTTTACTAATATTGTTCACAAGACATCTTGACTTGTGGAGACACATCACTATGAGTGAGTACTTTACTCACAAATCAACCATTTTTTAAGCTTAAATATTACACAAATCCTCAAATATGTGTGTTATTTTACTGTTTTTGGTGTTATTTTGTAGGAAATTAATAAACTGGGGTTTAACAGAAAACTTGCATCAAAATTGCAGTTAAATTATAATTTTTAAGTGCAAACAGGCTATCGCGTGTAGTAGGCAGCCAAGGCATAGAGCATTGCAGGCTTGTGCAACTCTTGGCTCAACCCACATGCTTGCCAGGCCCTCCACTGTGCGATCATGCCCCAGCATGCCCCTTGGGGTGCTCGTGTGCCAAAGGTGCTAATTCTATTTTTTTTGAGTTGGTCTAGCCCCAAAAGCTGATCCAATGGTCCAAAATGATCTGAAATGAAACACTATCCTTTTTAAAACCCTAAAGACCCAATTTGGGGAAAGATGCCTCCATTTGTAGAGGAGGAGGCACAATTTTCTAAGGAGATTTGAGCTAAATCCAAGGAATAAGATAGCAAAAAAGAAAAGAAAAGAAAAAAAAAATTCTCTTGTTTCAAGTTTAGGATTTTAGTTTCTAGTTTTAGGATTTAGATTTTTTTTTTTTTTTGTCAATAAAGCATTATGGGAGAAAGCATTTAATAATCAAGAAATTAGAGAGGAGAAAAAGAAGAGCTTAGAGCTTTTGATGTCTCCAAAATGGGTTTTTCATTCTCATTCTCTTCTTTCTATTTATGTGATTTGTAAATGATAAACCCATGATGTTAGCTTATTTAATCTTAGTTATGAAATAGTTCTTTTTTCTAGAGCTTGATTTTGCCTTTTTATGAAGTGTTGATTTATTTTAAGTGCATTTTCATGGTGTATTTATGTTGTTCCACTCTTAATCTTCTAGTTAACTTCGCCAATGAATTAGATAATTTTAGTTTGTGGGTTTGATGCTCGAAAGAGTGAAATTCTATGTACAAGTCATGGAAAAAGCAACCTAGGCGACTACAAGATCGAGAGATTTATAGTCTCTTTGTAGTGATTAGAAGAACTAAAGCTCAAGGAATGCTAATTACTTGGTTCTAGATAGAGATATTAGAATTAGGTTTTTGAGCATATTATCTAATTTAATGCTCAAGAGAGGTAATTGGGTTAATTAAAATATTCTCAACTAATTAATTATGAGATTTACTTAATAATAAAATCAATGCGGATTAATGATGGTGAAATTGACACTCTAGTATTTTTAATAAATTGTTTCGTTACTTTATTTTAATTACTTAGTTATTTTTATTAGTTTCTTTTATTCATTGCTTATCCGGTCATCTAATAACCTTAGAGCTAATCAATTTTGGTAATCAATGCAATTAAATATAGTTCTCGTAAGATTGATAGCCGTCCTGTGGATAAACTTTATTATTTAAATTATTTAAGACCGTGCATGCTTACACTCATCTCAACAATCACATCCTCGTGGTCACACACACACTTACACTCCGCAGGCACTCTTTGCTTGCGCGTGGCTCCCTCAACACATCATATGTTGGGGAGAGTGGAGAGCCATATAAACAATAGATCCCCTCTTCGAGACCTCTTTTCTTTGACAAAGGCATCCAAGCAACAAGGAAGCAAAGCCCTAATGGCCATCTCACGTACCACCCGCTTCCAAAGAGCCTTTTGATCTTTTTATCATTTGGCACGAGGAGACATTAAAATCATGACACTGCACTACATCACTCATATCTTTATTTCCTATCTTCTTCATCTCCGCGCTTGCTGTCCTTGTATTATTTACATTTTCTTTCTTAGAGTTTTTCTTTAAAGATTAACTTGAAAAATTAGAAAATTAATAGCAAGTTGAATCTAAGAGTTTCAATTGTAAGTATTGTAACATGTGAGAGCTTTATACTATAGCATATTTTTGTTTTACACTATAGCATGTAAGAGGTTTATATTAATTGAGTTGAAACTGATGAGTTTCACCTGATTTGGCCAAATACCCTATAATTTGTATTAAAGTGAAAAAGTGCAAATAAATGTGAGAAGTAAAAATAAGTGAGAATGAGGGAATTGGATCATCACTTATTGGGAATAAAAATAAATAGATCAAAATATAACAATGTTTAATAAATAGCTTACTTAGATTAAAACCAAGTTTATTTTGATATAAAATGATATAGAAAAAAACATAAAACAACAACGAGATAAGGAAAAACAAAAATGAAAAGAAAGAGAAGAAGAAAAGAAAAAAAAATGAAAAGAAAGAGAAGAAGAAAAAAAAAAAAAGAAGAGGCAAAATTGAGAATTCAACTGTTTAAAAAAAGCATATGATTTCAAAAATACTATGCACTTAAATATTTTTAAAAGTATACTACTTACGTATATTAAGAATTGAAACCGTGTTAGTTAGTGCACTTTTTCTAAAAATAATTGAAATTTAGTTGGCCCAACTTCTCATCTCAAGTTATTGCTTTATGCAATGATTTATTAATAGTGTGTTTGAGAACTTTGGTGTAAACTAATTTGTTTAAAATATTGTAGCATATGAGAGCTTTACACTATAGTAATAAGAAGTTATGCATTGTTTGAGTTTAAATCATTTATTTTGAACTAATTCTTCAAACACATGCTAAATAACATTAAAAAAAAAAAACAAGCAAACAAAGCATGCGAACAACCACGTGTAGAATAAAGGTGTGTGTATATAGATGAGCCCCTCCATATAGTACATATACACATATATTTTAGTATTTAAAAAACAACATCAACTTGAAAGGCCCATTTCTAAACTCTCCAACCTTCGTTCGTACTTCCTTCCGCCGATGCAAAAAAAAAAAAGAAAATTTTAGAGAAATTTCTTTAAAGAAATGACAATGGATTGATTATCGCGACAAAAATTAGTAAGTAGTAAGAGTGACACTTGCTTTATACGTCTCGTTTTTACTTTATACGTCTCATTTGATTTGCTTCTTAAAACTTTAGGATACGTAATTAATCCAAAAGCAAAATGACCATATCACGTAGGGCCATAAATCATTCACTCCCAAACAAGAAAACACCACAAGAATATTTCTTCCATTCCTCAAAGAAAAGGTCCAGTCAATCTCATTCTTCCTGATTCTCTTAACCCGGATCTTACTATACTCTCCACGTGTTTCTCTGCATGTCCTCCAATCTTAACACCTGTCCTCTCTGCATGTCCTCCTACAACGTTTTCTTCTTCTTCTTCTTCTTCCAATCTCATTCTCTCAACTCATTCATTCATCTCTCAATTACTCTCTCTCTCTAGGTTCTTTCTCTCTCATACACACACAGACAAGCCATGGCCGAGCGCCAAAACAACAGGCAACCGCAAAGCCGCCAGTCCGGCTCATTCCTCGGCCGGCTCAAAGAAGATGCGCCCAACTCCACCCAGCTCTTGGGCTTCCTGACCCTAATCGTCTCCGGCGCGATTCTGCTCCTCCTCACGGGCGTCACCGTCACCGCCACCGTCCTTGTTCTCATATTCTTCACGCCCCTCATCGTCCTTTCCAGCCCGATTTGGGTCCCGGCTGCCTTCGTGATATTCTTCGTCGCCGCTGGCTTCTTGTTTGTCTGCGCGTTCGGTGCCGTGGTCGTCAGCGGGCTCGCGTGGACGTATCGGTACTTCCGTGGGATGCAACCGTCCGGTTCGGACCGGTTCGACCATGCTCGGAGCAGAATTTACGACACCGCCAACCATGTCAAGGATTATGCTAGAGAGTATGGCGGGTATTTGCAGAGTAAGGTGAAGGACGCGGCTGCGGGCGCTTAAATCCCTTTTTCAAGATCGGATCGGACCGGCCGGGTTGGTTTTAGTCGTGAATTAGTGATTTTCACCGAGAACCTTTTATATATATATATATATATATATATATATTAATTTTTCCTTGCTTCCTTTATTTATTTTTTCTTTTTTTCTGTCGCTTTTTTTTCTTTGATGACTTCCATGACTGAAGACTGGAATTGTTTGCGTGTTTTCTTCTGCCTCGTTACAAAGGAAAAGGAGGAAAAAGAATGAACGGAAATTCCTCTTTTGTGTTTGAGAAAAATTTAATGGGTTTGATGTGGACTTACTTAGGCTTTTGATGTTCATGAAGCTCCGGTATTAAATAGCTTGATGGAAAAATACTGCACGCCTTGATGTTCAATAATATTACGAGGCAGGACAAATCGTAATGCGATATTTACTTAAAAGTAAGTCATGCCAGCCAGTGTAATTAGGGAGGTGACTAGGGCATTGTTGCATCAGAATATTATATAATTAATGCATGGTTTAGGATCAAGTTGGTATATTCTAATTCGTTACTCTATAATTATCTAGCTATTCTTACAAATTTTATTTTTATTTTTGGAAATGCACGTATGACATCAATTCGGCCCTAGTACTCTGTTGTAAATTTTAAAATATATGGTAAAGGATTAATATGAATTTTGCATAACATATATCGTGTGTTTTTAGTTCCAATGTAACCAATGGTTATAAGACCAACTTTTTCTGGTACTTAAAAAAGTGCTTGGTAAGTCGTGGTTTGAATCACTTTTTTAGTGTAAAGATTTCACATACTATAGTAACAATAAAAAATAATCTTTAAATATCTTTTAATTATAGTCCACGTGTCATATTCTTATTAGTTTTTTTATTTATTTAAAGAACAATAATTATAGTTTAATAATTATTAAGTGTCAAAATCCTATTGATCAAAAGGGAAATATTTTCTATTTACTACACACATTAATGGTATGTAGGTTATAAAAGAATCTTGATAGAAACTGGTCTCTTCTCAATCCATTAATGATATATTTTTCTCTCCATAAAAAAAAGTACTCCATCCAAACTTAAGAGGGATCAAGGTATGTTTTCTTCTATAATTATTGTTATGTAAAAATCATATAGTTTAAAGATCTTGGTGTTATGTTTATGCAATATTAGGGTTTGTTTTGCATCATTAAGAAATTTCTTAACATGTGGTATCCGAGTCATAGGTATAGGTTTTAGAACATGTGATTTTTTATTAATGATCATTGATTTCTTCTTTAATTAGATGATTGAGAAATTTCTCAAAACCTCCGCTGCATATATAAATCAAACCTTCAAAGTTTCCTTTTGTATGTCTATATACTGTTGTATATATATATTATTAAATGTCAATACTGAATCGTTTGAATGCATATTGAAAGAACTTGCATTTGAAACAGCACTGAGGAAAGTCTTAGGCTTGAAAGTCCCTTCTTTGTTCTGGTCAGCATTGAGCGCACATTAAAGGAATCCGGTTTCCTGTAGCTAGCATGCGTGAATAAAGTGTATTGATTATGTTAGGAAGGAATGGCTGAAGCCATTATTTTGAACGGATTCAAAAACAAAAAAAAAATAATAATAATCAAAGTTTTGATTACGGTTGAATGCATTCGGTTATCATGCCAAAGTTTTGATTTTTTTTTTTTAAAGAATTTTGTTTGAAAAAAAAAAAAAAAAAAAAGGAGAAATCATGCATTAACGTGGAAGTCACTGATGCTGGGCTAAAAACAAGGGATTATATGGGATTTTCTCCATGTGCTGTCAAAAATCTGAGATTTGGGTTCAATTGGGCTTTAAGTCCAATTGCTTAAACAACCCAAATAAATGGGTTAATGGACTTTTAAGTCCATCAAAGTAGAAAATGGGTATTAAAGTAAAGTTTAAAAGCCCAAAATGGGCTGGGTAATAGATGCGGGTTGAACTCAACCCCATTCAGTCCTGGCCCGAACCCGTTGACTGACTCAGTTTGACAGTTGACTTTGACCGTTGATTTTGACTGTTGACTATTGACTTTGACTAAAAAAAATTTTCTCCCTTTTTTTTTTCCTTTTCTAAAACATTATATTAGAGTTTTAAAATTGAAATAAAAAGGGTCAAAAGCTTAAATTTTAGCGTTTATTAAGTTGTATAATATTATTATTTAATTTGATGTCTATATTATGATGAATTTGTTAGTTACCAAAATGGCCAAATTAAAATGTTTCTATAAATGTCAAATTAAATAAAATTCAATTGTCCATGATTATATGATGCTATTAATGAGATGACATCATGATATATATCTTTGTGTAATGGGTATGTTGAAGTTCATTGATTATAAAATACTTAAGGTTCACCCAAAGGTTGATTAGTTATTTCATAATCATGAACATGACAGTAGTTAATTGATATATTTGACTAGATATGTTTAGTACATCCAAAGATTGCAATCATATCTAATTGGACTATAGTTAATTGCCAATTATATAAGATTTAAAATAACAATAATAAGCATCAATTATATTTATTGTCGTACATTGTTGGTTCACCTAAAGGAGAACTTCAATGTACATTATGCCTATCTGAATAATATTTGAATATGAATTATGTGTTTATTTATGACTCAAAGCATTCATGTGTGAGCATTCCATCTAGTTGCAACATTTGCTCCTATTTATCTCCATTTGCAAGCTTAATCTGTTATGAAGTTTAATGGGCTTAGCTTTCCTGAATGTTTTGAACAAGTTAAGTTTCACTTAGGTGTTATGAATCTTGATTTGGCACTCCTACATGATAAGCCTGCTGTTATTATTGACACTAGCAGTGATGAATAGAGATCTTTCCATGATGCTTGGGAAAGCTCAAACAGGCTAAGCTTAATGTTCATGCTGATGACAATAGCAGAAAATATCAACTCAACGGTTCCTAAAACTGACAGTTTAAAGAAATTTATGGAATCTATGAAAGTATGTTCTAATCTAACACTACTGATAAGTCAGTTGCTGGGACACTAATGGGTAAATTAACCACCATGAAGTTTCATGGTTCTCGTACCATGCATGAGCACGTCACTAAGATGATTAACATAGCAGCAAGATTGGGATCCATGGAAATGAAAGTGGATGAAAGTCTCCTTGTGACATTCATTATGAACTTCTTGCCTACTCAGTATGGTCCATTCCCAATAAATTACAATACGATAAAGGATAAATGGAATGTGACAAAATTGCAAACTTTTCTTATTCAAGAGGAAGCAAGACAAAAGAAGCAAGGAACTCATTCAGTTAATCTCATGGGTCATCCAGGAGCTAAAAAGAAACCAAGAAAGAAGAATCAAAAGGGTAATAAAGGACCACTAAAGGTTAATGCATCATCTGCCCAAATCCACAAGAAGGAACAAAAGAAAGATGTGTGCCATTTTTGCGAAAAGCCTAGACACTACAAGAAAAACTACCTAAAATGTAAGATATGGTTCGAAAGTGAAGGTAAACCTAGTGCTTTTGTATGTTTTGAATCAAATTTGGCAGAAGTTCCTCATAATACTTGGTGGATTGATTTTGGTTTTACCACTCATATTTCAAAATTGATGTAGGGATTCCTTATGATCCAAGCCATAAACACAAATGAAAAATTTGTACTTATGGGAAACGAAGTCAAAGCTCTAGTTAAAGCATCGAAACTTATCATATGATTTTAGACACTAGACATCATTTAGATCGTTTTCAAACTTTTTATGTTCCTTCTGTTTCTCATAATTTAATTTCTTTGTTAAAACTTGATACAGTTGGATATTCTTTTAAGTTTAGAAATGGATGTTATAGTTTGTTTAAACATAATTATTTTATTGGTTTTGGTGTTCTTTGTGATGGTTTATATAAATTCAAGCTTGATAATCTTTTTGCTGAGACTCTGTTAACCTTGCATCATAATGTTGATACTAAACGTAGTTTAGTGGATGCAAGTTCAGCTTACTTGTGGTATAAACTTTTGTGTCATACATCTAAAGAAAGAATACAAAGATTGGTAAAGAATGATATCCTTCCTAATTTAGATTTTGCTGATCTTGATTTTGTGTGGATTGTATTAAGGGAAAACACACAAAACACACAATTGAGAAGAAGGCCACAAGAAGTGCAAAACTCCTTGAACTTATACACACTAACATATATGGGCCTTTTGATGTTCCATCTTTTGCTGGAGAAAAGTATCTTATCACCTTTATTGATGATTTTTCACGTTATGGATACATCTATTTATTGCATGAGAAATCTCGATTAATAAATGCCTTAGAAGTGTTTATTGTTGAGGTTGAAAGAAAATTAGATAGAAAGATGAAAATTGTCAGATCTGATAGAGATAGTGAATATTATGAAAGGTACGATAAAATTGGACAACGCCCTAGTCAATTTGCTAAATTTCTTGAAAAGCATGGCATAGGTGCTCAATACACATTGTCAAGTACACCGAAATAGAATGGTGTTGTAGAAAGGCGTAATCGTACTTTATTAGATATGGTTAGGAGTATGTTAAGATATTCTTCTTTACCCTTATCATTGTGGATGTATGCTCTAAAAACTGCTATGTATTTGTTGAACAAGGTTCCTAGTAAGACAGTTCCAAAGACTCCTTTTAAACTATGGATAGGAAGAAAACCCAGTTTAAGGCACCTGCATGTTTGGGATTGCCCAGTAGAAGTAAAAATTTATAATTCACATGAAAAGAAACTGGATTCAAGAACAACCAGTGGTTTCTTTGTTGGTTACCCAAAAAAATCTAAAGGGTTTAGATTTTATTGTCCTGGCCATAGTATGAGGATTGTTGAAACTAAAAATGCAAGGTTTATTTAAAATGGTGAAATCGTTGGGAGTGTGGAACCATGTAAAGTGGAAATTCAAGAAGTTAGGGTGGAGATTCCTTACCTAAAACTTCTTCTTAAGTTGTTGTTCCTATAGTTGTTGAACGTTTAGACGCGCACAAGAATAACAAATGAATAATGATACACCCCATAATAAAGCTGTTCCCAATGCCCATAGTGTATGAACCACATGAGGTGGTATTTAGAAGATCTAAAAGGTAAAGAAGATCTGGTATCTCTAATGATTATGTAGTTTATCTACAAGAGTCAAAATTTGACTTGGGAATTGATGATGATCCAGTTTCATTTTCACAAACCATGAAAAGTAAAGATTTTATTCGGTAGTTAGTCGCAATGAAAGAAGAGTTGAAATCAATGGATCATAATAAAGTCTGAGATCTTGTTGAATTACCTGAAGGTTATAAAAGAGTTGGGTGAAAATAGGTCTTTAAGACCAAGCATGACTGTAAAGGCAATATCGAACGACATAAAGCTAGAGTGTTGCTAAAGGTTTCACTCAAAAAGATCATGTTGACTACAAAGAGACCTTTTCTCTTGTTTTGAAAAAGGACTCATTTAGAATTATCATGGCATTGGTAGCTCATTATGATTTAGAGCTTCACCAAATGGATATGAAAACTACCTTTTTGAATGGAAATTTAGAGGAAGAGGTCTATATGGACCAACTCGAGGGTTTTGTTGTTAAAGGAAAGGAACACATGGTGTGTAAACTTAAGAAATCAATATACGGACTTAAGCAAGCTTCCTGACAATGGTATCTCAAGTTCAATGATACCATCACTTCTTTCGGATTTAAGGAGAACATTGTTGATTGATGTATATATTTGAAGGTCAGTGGAAGCAAAATCATAATTATAATTTTGTATGTTGATGACATTTTGCTTACTACTAATGATCTTCGCTTATTACATGAGACTGAAAAATTCCTTTATGAGAACTTTGAAATGAAAGATATGGGTGAGGCATCTTATGTGATTGGAATTAAAATCTTCCGTGACAGATCACAGGGACTGTTAAGATTGTCTCAGAAGGCATATATTAACAAAGTTTTGGAGAGATTTAAAAAGAAAAAGTGCTCCGCAAGTGTTGTTCCTATTCAGAAAGGAGACAAATTGAGCATCATGCAATGCCCAAAGAATGAATTGAAATGCAAAGAAATGGAACGGATTCCATATGCTTCTATTGTTGGTAGGTTGATGTATGCTCAGACTTCCACTAGGCCAGACATTAGTTTTGCCATAGGAATGCTGGGTAGATATCAAAGTAATCTAAGATTGGATCATTGAAAAGTTGTAAAGAAGGTGTTAAGATACTTGCAAGGAACAAAAGATAACATGTTCACTTATAGAAGATCTGATCATCTTGAGGTGATAGGATATTCAGATTCAGATTATGCTGGATGTGTTGATACAAGAAAATCCACATTTGGCTACTTGTTCCTTTTAGCTGCAAGAGCAATCTCATGGAAGAGTGCTAAGCAGTTTGTCATTGCTACATCGACTATGGAAGGTGAGTTTATGGCGTGCTTTGATGCCATTATTCATGGATTATGGCTGTGGAACTTTGTTTCAGGACTTGGAATTGTCAACAGCATTGCTAAGCCGTTGAAAATTTATTGTGATAATTCAGCAATAGTCTTCTGCTCTAAAACGACAAGTATTCAAGAGGTGCTAAACATTTGGAATTGAAACACTTTGCTGTTAAAGAGGAAGTTCAAAAACAAATAGTGTTAATCAAACACATTAGCACCAACCACATGATTGTAGATTCGTTGATAAAAGGGTTACCACTAAAGGTATATAATGAACATGTCGAAAGAATAGGCATTACTAAAAACCATTATTGACATCATGATGATGTCTTATGTTTTTTATGTATTTGACACTCTAAGCTCAATTAATTTGTGTTTCTGATATTTTAATGCATCTTGTTTCATTATATTAATTGTTGTATATACATGAATGAATTATGTTGATGTAACAACATTTGTATCTGACAAAGACATTATTGTTAGACCATTATGGTATATCTTCATTACCGGTCATATTAAGTATAGAATTAATATTGTGATACATGGAAGGGACTATGTCGACCTAATGACATACGACCGCCATAATCCTTATTAGTTTTTACTTAATACTGATTTATGATTTAACAAATTTTGAAGGGATTTAGTTTATGTTTTGTGCATTATGTTCTATTATTAAACCAACAAGTTGGATAATGTCACATGGATCAAATGGGAGAACGTTAAATATTTTAAATATTTTTTAATTGTGGTTCATGTATCATATTCCTATTTGTTGTTTTATTTATTTAAAGAACAATAATTATAGTTTAATAATTATTAAGTGTCAAAATCCTATTAGTCAAAAGGGAGATATTTTCTATTTACTGCACACATTGATGGTATGTGGGTTATAAAAGGATCTCGATAAAAACTGGTCATTTCTTAACCTATTAACGATATATTTTTCTCACCATCAAGAGAAGTATTTTGTCAAACCTACGAGGGGTTAAGTGAGTGAAACACAGTTTTCTTCAAAGGATTCTTGTGATCAATCATTCTCATCCAATCTTTATCATGAATCAAGGTATGTTTTCTTCTCTAATTATTATTATGTAAAGATCATATAGTTCAAAGATCTTGGTATTATGTTTATACAATATTAGGGTTTGTTTTGCATAACAGATAATTCGTGTCTACTTATCGGTTGAATTAATTTGTGTAAATTAATTCAAGTGAAACTTGTTGAATTATCAAGAATATTTATTTTCCTAAAGATTATCTAGATATGACTGTTTTAATCAGATAACTTCTCTATTAGGTTATTTGCCTTAAAGTTGAGGCTTTATCAAAAAAATCTCGGGTGAAAAATAAAAGATTTGCTAGGATCATTTATCAAAAGTTCGGCAAGTTGATCTTTAAGTTCGGCCTGCCGATTGAGTAAGGTCGGTAGGCCAATTTGTTAGCTCGACCTGTCAACCTAGCGATAATCTAATCACGTATTTTTATGAGATTTTATCAAATATTGATCTAGATTTAAATTTTTAAGGCCTTATCTGATAATAACCAACGATGGAATGACCTCTATAAATAGAGAGTGAGTTTTTGAGTTAGTTAAATTAGTTGAGAAATTAAGCATGAGCACTCTGATCCGTGAGTCTTTAAAATTCCCTGAAGAGCTTGTTCACAGATCACGAATGTTAGTTCTGGGTTTTCTCAATTGGTTGGAAGGAGAGTCATCGAGGAAGAGCTATATGAGGTGTGCTCACACACATACCGATCGTGGATAAAGAATAGCAAAGAAGATTGGTTGATTGTGGCTCTTCTAGTACTCCTTTCTCTTCACAGATTGCAGGAGCTCTTTGGCATACAAGGTTAGTAAGATTTGGTTAATTTATACATATAGCATGCCAAACTTGTGTTTTTGAAAAATACTCTGATTAAAATTTTAAAATTTTCACCGCGTATTGTTTTTTCTACACTACCATATTACCATATTTGGAAATAAAAAACATTAAACATGAATATGCACAACAAACCAAAAACAAATTATAGCAAAAAACAAACAAAATATATTTGATCAAAATCCAATTAAAACAACAATCACAAAAATTCAAATCTAAACAAACAGAGATTAAAAAAAAACCTAGATCTAAAGCAACCTAAACAAAAAGAAAGGAATAAAAATAAAAACAAGGTCTGAACCTAACAAAATAAAATTCACTATTTTTCTTTTTTCGTTTTTTCCTTTATCTCTCTTTCATCTCTATTGCTCTCAACGACGGTTGTGATTCTAGCAATGCAATATCGTCCCTGGGATCTTTGACTCCATGCAAACCTTGCAACACTAACAATCATCATAAATTGTTCTAGATCCTTGATATGGCGACTTCGGCAACATCTTTGGGGGAGAAATTTGCAATTCTAATGCCCACAAAATCGTCATGCTCATAGGAGAATTAGAAAACAAAAGTCATTGGATGATCTTTAACAGCAAAGCCTTACCGTGGTGGAACCAAGGTCGGAGAAAAAAAAATTGAAAAACTAGAGGAGAAGGAAGAATGAGATAAATTGCAGAAAGAAATCACGATTCCGGTGGGAAGAAATCATGGCTTTGACCTCAGCGACGGCTCTAACCTTTGCGGTGGTGGCACAAATATCAACATTGATGACTAAGTAGGGCGAACTTCTACCATGGTAGGATCTGTTACGCATGAGAGAAAGGAGAAAGAGAGAATAAGGAAGAGAGAGAAACTAGGGAGAGAGGGAATAATCTAGGTTTTTAAAAATAGATCTAAAGTTGAATTGGTCTTTTGGAAATAAAGATATTTTGGAGCTTTTGTCAGTTCAAAAATCAGGTTTATTTCAAATATATGACAATATTATTTACTAATTAACTAATAAATTATTATGCTATTTATTACAATTTCTCAATAATAAAACACTTTGAATTAAAGACAAACAAGCTAATTTAAAGAGCTTATATTTTTTTTTATGCACAAAATATTAAAAAGTTTTTATGCCACAAATTTTGAGCATGTCATCTGGGACATGTCTACGTGTCTCTTTGAGACATGTAGTGTGTCCCATTAGGACATGTCTGCGTATTCCTGTGGGACATTTTTGAGCATCCCTCCAAGACATTTTCAGATTCCTTCTAGGAT
The DNA here is from genome assembly GCA_946598075.1 of Artocarpus hirsutus. Taxonomy (NCBI): domain Eukaryota; kingdom Viridiplantae; phylum Streptophyta; class Magnoliopsida; order Rosales; family Moraceae; genus Artocarpus; species Artocarpus hirsutus. Next base: position 18,257 of record CAMOHE010056084.1, on the reverse strand, counting down.
ATTTCGAGTATCCCTTCCAGACATTTCTAGATGTGCCTTCAAAATATTTTTCTAGTGTCCCCCTGGAACAATTTTTGATGTCTTTTTAAGATATTTTCGGGGTCCTCTGAACATTTTTAGTGTCCTAGGACATGTTGCATAAAAATACATTTCGGCAAAATCATTGAGAAACGAAAAAACCAACAATGGAACTATTTGTTTTCTTTTCAGCGAGCACAGATTGATAATTAGGCATAAGCATAGATCCGATCCACCCAAAGCAAAATCAGCTACACAAAAGCTCTCAATTCAATATTCTAAAAAATGAAAATACATCACTGATATTATAGAATACAATAATATCTTTTGCGAAATCCATTCACATATTACAATGAGCTACATCACTGACTATTATTTGTTTTCACGATGAGTTAGATGAGTTGAACAGCAAAGAATCAAGAACTGAAGCACTGTATATGGCAGAGACACAAAAGAAACGAAAAAAGGTAGTAGAAAACTTGAATGGACCTTTAAGAGAAGAAAATCAATGAGATAGATTTCAAAGGATCTATCTCCTTGCCGCGAAGCCATGCTAAGATCGGATAAGCCATTGCGATTACTCCGATAGCAATCCCTGCCTTCTTGCCTCGCGCGAACTATGTCGCCGTCGAGGACGAAATGTCCCAACCAACGCATCTTCATCATACTTCTTCTCAGATCTGGACAAACTCCGACGACTCCAATCTCTCTCGCGCGAGCTTCGATACCGTTGAGGCCGAAACTCTCTCTCGCGCGAGCTTCGTTACCGTTGAGGCCGAAACCCGTTGCGATTCTTCGCCGCCATCACACCACCTGAGGCTGCTGATCTGCCACATCTGTGCAGCTTCTCTTCGATCCCCCATCATTGTCACAATGCAAGACATGATCTTCATGGCCATCGTTGTCACCGTTATCGTGGAAGTAAGAGATCTGAAGAGGAGGGATGAGAGAAAGACGGCGAGAGAAAGTGAGAGGTAGAGAGGTAGCTGAAGAAAAGGGAAAAAAAATGGCATAAACTTTTTGTTATTATTTAATTTTTTGGCATAAAAAAATGGTCAAAAAAAGTGTGTACGGAGTAATTTTTTTCTAATTTAATTAAAAAAGAATAGGAGACTTAGGCTATCATTAATTAAGAATAAAAATAAATAGACCAAAATATAATAGTATTTAGTAAATAGTCTACTTAAATTAAAATAAAATTTATTTTTATATAAAATGACATGAACAGAATACGAAACAACAATGAAATAATGAAAAACAGGAACGAAAAGAAAGAGAAGAAGAAAAAGAAGAAAAAAAGATGAGACAAGATTGAAAATTCAAGTGTTTAAAAAAAACACATGATTCTAAAAATATTATTTACTTAAATATTTTAAAAAATATACTATTTGTTACGTTAAAAATTAAAACTATGCTATTTGATGTAATTTTTTGTTAATATAATAATTTAATCATGACCCCCTAAGCCACGACCGTGTGCTAAACGTGGCACGGGTCCATAGACAAAGCCCATTCGCATTATGCGACAACATGTTGAGCTTGAGCTTAAAAAATGACGCGGGAAAAACGGACCAGATATCGAGGACCGTCCAATTAATATTTTACTACGTCTACTACTATAGCTCGCGGGGACCGTCGCAATCCTTTCTCCTCTCACGCATTCGCAAAGTGTATGGTTCATGTTGCGTGCAATTGTCGCTTTCCTTGAAAATTATAAAAAAGAAAATGGAGATAAGTCGTGCCTATTTCCTCAACCATATTTTTAAGGTTCGTCGGCAAAAACCAAGAAGTTGGGTTTGAATTTGCGACTTTTCACATATATCAAAGGCAACATAAATAAGAACCGATTTAATTAAGATAGTCGCATGGAATTTCTGTCACAATTCAAGTACTCTAGTACAACTTAAATTCAATTTATATGATATATTAAAATTTATCGTTAGTTGCTCATTCTGCCATTAGTTCGTTACATGTTATAGGGATTATATATACGTGTATACATATATTCATATACATACATTCACATATATATACATATATATGCAGAGTTGGTTATGACCAAAGTGAATGTGACAGCTACCCCTGCCCCACATGAAACAAAAATGAATAATTAAATCAGTATTTAGTTATAATGTCACAATTATCAAAATGGAAAGTTGCCCAATTGGAATAATGTGACTAAAAGTGGCATATGTATGGTATAGTTTCAGTTTTGAGTCAGGTCCTTGGTTGGGAAAGAATTGAAATAGGAATGACATAGCTGACTTAATCAAACCATATGTTAATTACATTTGCGCGTGGGATTTGGAAGATTAAGTACCACTAAGCCATTCAATTTAGGTACTTCTCAATTTGGGACACGGAATGGCCATTGTGCAAAATTTTGGTCATCTTTCACATTCTTTTTTTCTTTTTCTTTTTTCTTTTTTCTCTTATAGTTAGTACCTGGCTTTAGATCAGCAGCTTTTCCTTGTGATCAAATTAGTTCGGATGTAGATTTCCAATTTTTTCTCAGCCTTTCCCTTTGCAATTTGATGGGTTTATTCTCTATATTAAAAAAAAAAAAAAAAAAAAAAAAAACTTCTGTATTGATTTGGTCTTGAATAAATGATACATCGCGTGAACTTACTATATGTATAGTTTCTTTTTCCTCATATCTTGCACAAAACTAACAACTAGTTGCTAACATATAGGACCGCTTCAATATAGGTGTGGATTTTTGAACTGAAAGTTGTGGAATAATTGTAGAAAATATGGAAATATCAGGTCAATTAGCAATATCTGAAAGAAAACTAGCCAAAATATGCCAAATTAGTTGAGAAATTAGTCCAAAGTTGCTAGGCAAGTTACATATGTTTGATACTCAATATCTACGAGTATTAATAAAAAGGAGGGAATTGATTTGGCCAGAAATTAATAGTGATTTTTGAGGAACCAAAACCTTTTGACCTTCCTTTTTAAAACTACTAATAATAATAATAATAATAATATTATTATTATTATTAAAAACCTGACTTTTTGCGGAATCAGATATTGCAATTCTGCAAAGATCCTAATGTATATCTAGGACTGTTTTTTTAATAATTTTCATAAACCCTGATTTTCCAACAACAGAATATTGCGTTAGTTCTCTTAATCTGTCCCGTACGTCTGGGTTCTCATAAGCTCGAAAAATAGAAAAGAAAAACAAAAGGGTCAAAAAATGTGGGATGTGTCCGTATATGGAAGAGTGATTGTAGAAAAATATAATTTTGTACCCAAAAAGAATAAGGGGTCACTATGTAAATATAACTGATAGTTTTTATTTTTCCGCAATTTATTTTTTTCTTTTAAAACTATAAAGATAATCTTTTAGTTTGAATGTTCTGTTTCAATTCTCTTTCTTGAAGCACCTCATGAAATTAAAAAAAAAAAAAAGAAGAAGAAGAAAGAAAAAAAGGACAATGATACCATAAATTCGACCACTTTATTTTTCAAGAATAATTTTTCTTGTGAAAAATTCATGAAAAATGTTTTAAATAATAAAGTTTTTAAATCTTTCAATTTTGAAAATTTAGGCCATATTCATGTTTTATAAAAACTATTTAAATGTATTTTTGTCCTTCAAAACTGGTAAGGAATAAAATTAAAATATATTTTTCGAATTCTCCTCAAAAAAATATGTTTTTCAAAATTTATACTTTTGTAGTTTTGCAACATGAATAAATTGAGAAAATGTTACTTGGAGTTACATTTATTTAATAAAGTCAAAAGAATAATAGAAAGAAATGCAAGGAAGAATAAGAGGAAATGTTAGGCAAGTAGAAAGAACATACTAACATGGGTCTATATTCTCGGTAATTTTACATCAAATCTATCCATCAGCATTTCTGATTTCCTATGAAATAATGGCAAAAAAACGCTATTCTTTGAGGTGGGGAAGAAAACATTTGTCTCTCCCTCTTCTCTTTTTTTTTTTTTTTTTTTTGGTGGCTTCACCTGCATTTTTTATAATTACTTGATGCTGCAAATTTTTAAAAGAAAAAATAAAGTCTAAAAAAATCCATTTCACCCTTTAGTTTCCTCTCTTCTAAATCTTGTACGGAAGAAAATCAAATTAAGTTTTTTATAATGTAGAAAATGGAAGGCTACAAATGATGTTAAACGTGTAATTAAGCAAATAATCAAATGGAAGATACAAATGATCCAACCATCACTAGTCTAAAAGGTGTCAACCAAACAAAGATGGATATATTAGAGAGCCTATAAAAATTAGCCCAAGTTGCATCACAATATTTTTTCAAAGAACAAGTTTGTGGGCTGCAAAAATTGCCACCCTAATTGAGATTCTATTAACATTTATCCTGCCGCCTCTAATTCGCACTTCCTTAATGGGATAATTATAAAGAATTAATTCGACCAAATTAAAAAAGCAAACATCACAATCTTCTTTAAAAATTAAGAAGTGCGTTTAGCTCGTGACATGAGAAACACAAAATTTGAAATTGCAATTTTGTGTCAAAAGACCATAGAATTAGATTCCCGCTTGCCAAGCAAGAAAGGATAGACTTTGGCATATTTGCCGCGAACCTACTTGTACCTTAGCCCCATTTGAGTTGCTTGCATTGACTCAACAACCGTTGTCTTTGTGACACGATCTTGTGATTGTTTTCTAAGGGTCCCCAACTTACACGCCCCAATCACCTCTCTAGAAGTGGAATTTCATTTAAGGTTCTTGTTGGAAGCTGATCCTCTCCCTTTTCTATTGAAAGGTAATTGTATTAGTATTCTAAATTTAAAAAATATAAACACTAATTTAGACTTGAATGACCCGATAACATAAAGAAACTCAATCCCGATCACAAGCTAGATCTACTTGTAAGTTCTAATGAAAAACATACAAAGGGTAAAATGTATAGTGAGTTCCAAACAACCAAAAATTGAAAGGGCATACGAATAATCAAGCACGTAAATGACTCTTTGAACAATACCCCTGCAATTGATAGAGAACTCGTATGGATTGGACACATAACCAAAAATAATGACTGGAGAGACTATTTATCATTACAATAACAAAACAAAGCTCATAAATGAAACACAAAACTATTATTCATTGGGGAAGGGAAGTTATACTGAGTGGGGGCACACTTCTATTTCGTAGTAGTTTTTAAACTGATTTTGTTTTGGGTAAAAATTTGGAAGTAAGAATGCTTTTAGAAATAGGTTAAGGAGTATTTTTAAAATTGTATTTGGTAATATATGATGATATGTTTGTGAAAACGAAACATATTTTAATTAAAAATTATTAACACAAACAAAACTAAATTTAATTTTAAAAATATTTAGTATTGATGTAATACTTATTAATAAGACTAACTAGAATTAAAAAATAATTTTTCAATAAAAAATAAAAAATCCAAGAGGAAGTCTTCCTCATTTTCTTTGGTTGTAAGCCTATAACACCGAGGTGGGCTCCAGTGAGGCTACGATGTTGGCGACTTGCTACGACACCAACAATGATGGTAATTGAAGGAGATTCAAGATTGGGCCTAGGGTTTTGCACAATGACTGGCGATTGGTGGGGGGTTTTGCTGTAGCAACGACAAGATCCGCGTGGACTATAGTGATGATGATGGATCTGTGGCAACAACAAGACCCGCATGGGGAGAGGTGGATCATGGGATGGCTGGGATACACCGGTGAGGGTTGGGGCCATTAAGAGAAGAGAGAGATCGAGCGATGGACTGAGAGAGAGTGAGGGAAAAAATGGTGGAAACATTTTTTTTTCCATTTTTAGAACATTGGAGTATTTTAGAATTGTTTTTGTTTGTATGGGCCCAACAATTTAACCGAACAGGTTTTTTCTTTTTTGTGTTATTGGAAATGGAAAAAAATGTTGCAAAAACAAAACCAATTTTAAAATTTTTATTTTGGCCTAAGTTTCTTAAAAAATTTTGATTTATCTCTGTTTTGTAAGAAAAATTATAACTGTACCTTCTATTAAATACTTGAACGATGTTCTTGTGCCCCTATTTTATAAGAAATATTAATATGTACCTTCACTAAATCTTAAGAATATATAACTATGTAATATTAGATAAAGTACTATCTGTATTATTTTCATTACGCTCCCATTGAAAGAATTGTCTGGCTCTGGCACTTTCAATAGGACAGAATCGCCTTTATTCAAACAAAAAACAATGAAACAGCCCCAATAACATGGGCAAGACCACTAGCAACAAGAAAATTATAGACCAAATAGGTCAAGTAACATGGTATTGCAAGTAGGCTACAACACCGTCGAAGAAGCACCACCATATCGACTAGTGTGAGTCATGCATTGTTGTCGTTGGACACCAAACCAAACACACGCTCTAGCAATTGTTTTTGGATGCTCCACAAGCATCAAAACTCCTAAACTATAGACTCGCTAGAGCTCTAATGCACCTCACATAGACGAAATTCATTGCAACCACGCCACTAGCATTGAGCGTCATTCCATGCATAGCCCGCACCACCAAAACCACTGTGATGATGGGGTCAATATCCTAAATTTACAAAGCCACCGGAGCTACAATGCAACCTACAAATTTGACCTAAAGTCCAATGGCCTCCCTTTAGTCTTTAAATACCTTTCATGTTTGGCCATGATGGCACCACCATCCCCAAAATCTTCACCATAGAATGCAAAGCTTCATCTCTACGGCAGGAGATCTGGCAACCAGCCAAGAGGTGGCATCGAACTCTAGCCCTGAAGGACAATGGCACATAAAGAAAGGGAAGGAAGAAAGTTGCACAAACCTTAAGCGAAAGGGAAAGTCGCACCACCTCTTTTCTATAAGAGCATTCCTATATGTCCCAATGGGGTTCTCAAGTTGTCAATGACAAAAAGCGGGTCCCACATATGGGTCTCACCTATTTGTCTTTGACGGGGTCAGAACCCCATCGGACAAATTAGAGTTTTTTTTTCCATAATTGTAGTTTATGAGAAAATTTCACAAGATTAATGTGTTTTCTACAAAACAACGTTGCTGTGTCCTCCTCAATCGCCCCGTTTCTACGTTGCTGTGTCATCCTTAATCGGCCCGTTTCTTTCTTATTCCTTTTTCATAAATAAAGCACCAATATAGGAAAATGTTAGGGAGCTGAACATATGGTTCATGATCATCACATGATTTAGTGTGTAACACTAAAAAATAGCAAATTACTTTGGATTGATGCTTTAAGTAACATTGACCTTCATTATTCAAACCCAACGATGCCTTCCTCACTTCCTGTGTTGTGTCCCACATGTATGCTGATGCAAACATCTTATTACTAACCCCTCTCTTTTCTTCCTACTCTATACGAGGACCAGAAAAAAAAAATTGCAGAAGTCAGACCTAATGCCCAAGTCTACCCCCACTCTTTTATTCCTACTCTATACGAAGACCTGAAAATAAAAATTGCGGAATTCAAACCGAAGGCCCAAGTCCAACTTTAAAAAAATAAAATAAAATAAAGGGTTAATAAGACATGTGGTCTTTTTTTTATTTGTGTACATAAAAATATGTCTGTAGTTCAAAAATATTCTTTATATGTCTCAATGTATATGCATAAAGATATTAATAACCATAATAATGATATTGTTAGTTTTAATTTATTTTTTAGAATAACTATAATATACGTATTTAAGATTTCAAACAGATTATGATATCATTATATTTAAAAAAAATCCCTAAAATTAAGATGTTTGTTGCTTAAATTTAAATCGGTTACTAAAATAACGATTTTAAAATTTCCTAAAAAGATAGAATTTTTTTATCAATTAAATTAATAATTAAAATTTCCTAATTTCTTGAAATTATGGTGTTATAATTAAATTTAATGATATAGTTTTACTGACAAATTGAAATTAAGGTGTTGTAATTGAATTAATGACATAGTATTGTTAAGTCTTTTTATGTGTCTTACTGATTATATAATTGATATATCATTAAGTTAATAATATATAATGATAATTATGCGCAATAACATTCTTTTCTTAAGGCTTCAAGTGAATTATACTTCATGGCTTTTTTGTGATATGTAATTAAATTAATGATATAGTATTTATTAAGTCTTCTTGTGTATTTTATTATCATTAAGTTAATAATACGTAATGATAATGATACTCAATGACATTCATTTCATTTTTTTAAGCCTTCAAGTGGTAATGATAGTACATCAATATAATACGTTAAAACAAGAAATATACGTATATATTTTTTTTCCTAATTTAACTATTCAAAAATAGGAGAATTTGTTTTAAAAATTTAAATACATGATAATATTTAGTTAAAGGGTATTTTAAGGTTCTGATATATAAATTAAAAAAAAAGACATGTAAGTGAGATTTATATAACGAAGAGAGATATTAATTCACTCCTTAAAAAATAGATAAATTATATAATTTTTACTAAAATAAAATAGAAACTTTCACAACCCAAAAGCCACCGGCTATAACCGGTCACTTTCACCCAATCCCCCACCTATATATAGACCTACACTTCTTCAAAACTCTCACTTAAAAAACCGATACTTTCCCAAAACCCTCCCAGTTAGTCCGCCCCGCCATTTTTCTCTTTCTTTCTCGCCAGCCTAACAGGCCAAACCCGTTACCCATGGCCTTCGCCCCCGAAACCACCGACCGGAGCTCCGCCAAGGGAGCGACAGCCGGCCTGGTGGCGTCCGTTCAGGCCTTCGCCCACATGTGCTCGAAGCAGGCGAGCCGCGTCTCCAAGAAACTGAAGCCGGCGCCGACGAAGCCGAGCGGCCCCGTCTGTAAGTGGAAGCCGGCTCCTCTGTCGCCGGTGCGGTCTCCGGCTCCGGCTGCGCTGAGGAAGCCAAAGAAGCTTTTGGCGACGATCAGCAACAAGGCGATCACGCTCGTCAACAGGAAGAAGACGGCGGATCACGATCAGGAGATGGAGGAGGATCAGGAGGAGTGGGGCCACGGCGGGGTCTGGCAGCGGTCGATTTTGATGGGTGATAAGTGTCAGCCGTTGGATTTCTCTGGTGTTATATACTACGATTGCGACGGGAAGCAGCTGAGCGAGCTGCCGTTGAGGTCGCCGAGAGCCAGCCCCTTGCCTGGGTATCTCGACAGAACCAAGCACTGAAAAAATAAAAAAATAAAAAAAATAAAAAAATAAAAGTGATAGTGTCACCTGCGGGTGATGTGTTGGCTCTGTCACCACCACTGAGAAGTGGGGGTGAAGAAACGGTGTATTTGGCTTGGGGAAAAATTCGATTGAGAGGAACGGACGACGGTGAAAAATCTGATGTCAAAGTCGACGGCTTCGTTTACTCAGTTTCTTCCTCTTTTTTTTTTTTTTTTAACAATTTTTTTTAGTTTAAATCTGCCAAAGTTGAAATTGACGTGGCGTGAGACTGTGAGTTTATTTGGTAGATAGGTGAATTGTGGGCCCCCCGTGACTGAGTCTTGTGATATGGAGTTCATTTCTTTAGGATTGTTGCTTGCATGTATGTATATACTACTGTTATATTATAATTTTATATATATAGAAAATTTGTTTAGTTATATGAGTGCAACTTCTTAATGATCATCTTTTAGAAATTAATTTTGTTGAGTTTAATAAGAGTTGCTGATAATGTGTTTCTATGTCTTTAGCGTTCTGAAAGAGAAGACCCAAAAAGAAACTCTCTTGCGTGAATGAGTACTTATTAATGTCATTGGTCAAATTTCTGTTTGGGTGGCGGGAACTTTGTTGAGAATTTACGAGGAGGCTTTCTAATTTCTAAACCGTGTCATACGCAAGTTGTGTAAAATGCTTGTAAGTTTGTCTTCTAATTCGGCGAAGCTTAAAAGTTACAACATGCCACTGCAAAACAAAAATATTATTGTCCTTGAATATGAAAAGAAAAAAATGTGGAAACATAGGTGATGCAATGAAAATTGAGAGCACGTTTGTTTTAAGAATTTTTTAAGATTCTTTGAGACTCAAATTTATTTAGATTCGAGTATTAAGAATCCTTTAGATACGTGTTTGTTTCCCTCAAAATTTGAATCTTTTGAGTATCAAGAATCTAAGTTTCTAAGTTTTCAAAGTTTTGACTTCTCCTTAAACTTTTGATACTTGGATATCTTTGCTACAGTAAAAACTAAAATTTTCTCTCTTATATTTGAGTAATCATAACTTCTTCATTTGTTATCCAATTGAGATGATTCTTTTTTCTTTGTGTTCTTAGTGAAGAGAGGAATAAATTAAGATCCATATTATATATTTTTTAGGATCATTAACATTAAGATTTTATTAGATTTATTAGTAAATTAAAAATATTTTCACTACCTTTTTAAACACAAATTCCAATTTCATTCCATACTCAGATTAAAACTTAAATGTACATCCAAACATCAATTCGAATACCAATTCAAATCACTAACTCAAATGGTAATTTAAATCACACTAACTTAAATTAAATCTTTAATTCGAATTCATTTACCAAGCGGCCCCTGAGTTTTGCATGACACAAGCAATAGATTCTACTTGGGTATGCAAATAAATAAATATATGAAAAATTGACAAGCCCGTGATTATAAAAACGGCATAATTTTGTTTTACAACAATGGCCTAATTTATAATCTTATATGGGTTTCTCAACTCAATTCTTATTTTGCTTAATAAATGTATGCTATATGTTATTCAAAGGTTGCAACTTTTCTTTTTTTTTTTTGGGAAAAGGCAAAGGTTGCAAATTTTATTTACAAATAAACTAATTTAACAAAGCCACATATATACGCTCGCAAGTGCACACACACACACATACATATATTATTTTCTCTTTCAAATTTTGGGCAGTCTCGATCTTCATTATAAATTATTATCCACCTCTCCACCTCCTTTTTAGAATATTGTCTTCGTTTTGCACTCTAGCAGTTAACATCAAAAAGTGGTGCATCATTACGATCTTTTTCATATAGTTGCATTTAGGGTAGGACAGAATAAATAAACAAACCAAAAACCGAAAAGTTTCGAAAGGGAATAAAAGGTAATTACCAACTAATTATAAATAGAGGTATCATGACATTGACAAAGACAAAAAATGTCCGAACCTTTTCGAGACTAATTTGCACCCACTAAATTCAAAGAAATAATAATAATGATAATACTAAATGGCTGTTTGGTTGAGTGGTAGGAACCACTCAATTATAAATAGTGTAAGGCTCTTACATGCTACAGTAATAAAAAAAATTACTACAGTGTAAAGCTCTCACATACTACAGTAAAAATGATTCTAACCAACAGTTCCCACCATCCTTTCAAAACAACAACAATGAATAATATTCACAACCACTCAAAGTGGGAAAAAATCTTTTAAGTTTGGGACCCCAGAAGGTAAGATCAAGAGGGAGGATGTGAGGCTTTTTTTTTGTTTAGTTTAAAAAAATGAAACTGCAACTAAGTTGGGACTTTACTGTATTGGATGTTGCATTATAGTTATATTTCTCTTTCTATATTCTGATGGAGGGCAATTAGTGTTCTTATATATTAGTTTTTTTATCATTTGTTTGTCATTATTTGTCTAATAACTTGTTTGTTTTAGTGAGTATTTATCATTGTTTTGTTAAAGGCTATAAATACCTTTATTATTTTGATTGCAATGGAGGATTTGATTATTGATACTAAACACATAGTTTGAGTGTTTTCTCTTTAATTTGGAGATTTTTTCTTTGTGAGAATATAAATATCATTAAAATTTCATAATTATCTACGTGACCTAAAATATTGTATATAAGTGATATTTAAGGATATAATTAATTATTTAATTAAATTATGAAATCTTTAATTGAGCATTACTAATACAAGTTATTTCCATTAAGAATGAAATGGTTTTATCCGAATCGTTAACGTGTGAGTCATTAAATGAGTACATTGTGTATAGTGAGATTATGAAGGACTGGGATATGATGAGATATGAATAGCTAATAATTTCTGTTAAATATAGCAAGTTTTAATCACATCAATCGATGGTCATATATAAGATGATCTTAATTCTAAGTTATTAGCAAACTCTTATTTATAGATTTATGTCTTTTAATTTACTTGGTAAGGATTTAAGAATCAAATCTTATTCCTTGTATCTTAGAAGCATGGTAAAGTGAGTAGCCAGGAATGTTACTATTACAAGATGGAATCTATTTGTTCTCTAATGAGAAGTAGATAAATAATTTTCTTGAGTATTGATTTAAGGCTTGAATAGTAAGAGCACTCCATTCATGATTAAGTTCATAAATTTATTATTTATTAGAGAATCAATGGCATTCAAAAATAAAAAAATAATTAGACAAGTTAACAAATATTACCTAACTCTAATTATGAATTATTTACAGAGGATCTACTTCCATATAATGACTATATTACATGGACAACTACATGAAATGAGTAATTAAATATCTTTAATTTCAATAGTACAATTCTAAGTATTTAGTGGAGTTACATTGAAATTAATAAAAAAGTAATATATCAATTAAAAAGTTTAATTAATATATTGGTTTTATTGGAGCTTGAAATTATGGGTCCATTAGTCCCCCGCTGTCTTTGTAAAAACTACTTGGACAAGTAAAATTATTGGTTAAATAATTAATTTAGAATTATAAAATTCTAAATTAAATATCATTCAAAATAAATTAATTATAAATTAATTTATATATTTATTAAATAATTTGATTATTTAATAAAATAAACTAAATTAATTAATTTTGGAAGACACAATAAGTGGGTTCCACTATGTGTGGTGCCTATATCACAAAAGGAAAGTCCTTGTGTGCACATCAAAGATTGTTTACAAAATTTCCATAATTAGTATTTTCAATTTTTAATAAATATGATTTGATTCAAATATGAAAAGTTTAATGTGGAGACAAATAAGATTAAGTAACAAGCAGATTCGCTCTCTTCATTCTCCATGAATTCATGCCACACACAGATAGAGTATCTGTGTGTGTGGCAGCTATGATAGTGCAGGAATGATAAACTTGTGTCATTTATTTTAATTAAATAGTTGATATTAAATTAAAATAAAGAGACTTTCCAAAATTGATTAGTTCTTTTGTTCTCTATAAATAGAAAAATCCTCTATTCATTTAGAACACTATTGTGAGTCTTTGAGAGACTGAGAGTACTATGCAAAAATCGCCTCTAGTAGGCATGTAAGAAAGAGAAAAAGAATTGAAGAAAAGTTTTTTATCCTAAGACCCATATCGCTCTTACATTGAGATATATGAGTGACTTAAATAAGTTAAGTGATCCTTTAAAAACCATATTTCTTCTAAGCCCATCCGTTCATCCATATGATGTTAGGGACTAGGCGAGGAAGACCGTGGTCTCATCTTGAAGAGAACATCCTTAGCTATATCTTCGTTTTTATCTCCAATCAAATTCCGGTAAGCAAAGTGTTTACATATTTATTTATGCCCAAAATTAATATAATCTATAGCATTATACAAAAGTTTTGATATAATTTTTGTTATACACGATCCATACCATTACCACATTTTTGCTATATTTTAGAAAAAACATTTTCCAAAACCAATGATATATCTATAAATATATATTATACATTTATTTATACATACATATATATATATATATATATATAGCTACGTTCTACTTTCTAGATGGTCCACAACAAATATTTGAAGGTAGGATTCAGACTCATTCTGAGCTCTCTTAAAACAAAGCTATTTCGAAAACCGTATACAATACGTTTCTGTGGTTTAATAGGTAACAAATACACAATTAATTTTTGTGGAATAAAATAATTCTTTGTAGAACGACTATGTTTTAATTGAAATTTTAAAATAAATGAGGACATTTTTATAATTAAAATTGAATTAAGGCGAAGTAAAGAAAAGAACATCGTTTCAATTATAAAAATCGTCCTTGCTAGTGCGTTCTAGTCTCTGAAGCAAAACATTGAAATTAAATAAGCTTAGATTGTATAGCATCGTGTTACAGTGTAAAGATCTCATATGTCATAGTATAATGCTCTCACATACTACAGTGTTTAAGCTCCAACTTGGTCCCGAATACTCTTTTAAAATACATGATAAAGACTAAATATATTGGTTACACGTGGCTATGAGATTACCAATGCAAAATAATAGATAGAGAAGAACAGAGAACAACGTTTGCAAAGATTTTAATTTTATTACAATCACAAAAAGAATAATTACAAAATATCCCCAACTATTGTCCTTTAACAATGTATTCCTAAGCTTTAAAACGTAACATGCATTTCTCCCAATCAATAAAATATTAACCAAAAGACTCATTTTGTAAAAATTTTTAGTACAACTTGATACATAATTAAAATTTGGTACATAATATAGGAGTATTTTAGCAACTCTATCATGTCTAAAATTAATTCAAATTTAAAAGATGATATAATTAAAAAATAAATTATTTTTTTAAATAATCTATTCTTGCACTTTCATATGAGTATATTTGGATAAGTTAATAGTGTAATGATTCACCAAATTATTCAACAATCCTCGATTTGTGATGCTATTCATTTATGTTAAAAATCAAAATAAAGAGAGTTTTTTTTTTGCTAAATTTCATAGATCAAGAGAAATACATGTTATGTTTTATAGTTTGGAGGCATGGTGTTATAAGAGTTATAGTTGAAAGGCAATTTTTGTAATTAATACTCAGAAAAAATTATTAGTCAATTCTCCAAAATAAATATACATAAGTGTTCTATTTATAGTGAGCAAATTGCGAAGCAAATCTAATTCCAGAGTTAATCTAATAATGCATAATAGTTTAAATAATTCTAATCTTAATGTAAATATAACGTGGAACTGAAAAACTCTAACAGTACTGGAAAAGCCTAATCTAAATGTTGAGAGCCAAGCTAATGAGAATCAATGGCCAAAATTAAATTGGAGCCATATTCCCATGAGAGAAAAGGTACTGTTTTTAAATTTCAATACTAAAACTTAATTTATCTCTTTGTTTTTGAACCAATTTCCATGGATAAATTTCTAAATGAAGCGTTAGAGAGTTTTCCAGAAATGAATTCCCATTTTCTCAACCTCGAAATTTAATACAAATTCAGAGTTTGAGAATCTGTGACATTTTTGTCAAGATCTTGAACATGTTTTCACCCCAACAATTTAATTTATGGTTAGATTAATTAATACGTGTTTATGTCATGCACGCCAAATATTTGACTGACTATAATATTATATGTTTAAAGATAATAGGTTTAATTACTAGTTGATAAGAACCTTCCTTAGAAGAGGTCAACGGCAAAGTGTCATATTCAAACTTAACAAAATACATATTATATTAACAGTGTGAGATTGGGGGAGCATTTCCCTGTAACTATATTAACCGAAAAAATTTTAATCCATGAAAATATTTATACACACACATGATGTTTTGTGAGGCTTAAAATTCCTCAAATTGATCGGTTTGTATTAAAAAAAAAAAAAAAAAAAAAAAGAGAGAGAGAAGGCTTCCTATGTTAGAATCAGGAAAGAATAACTCAAGAAGCATTATAATCTGGTTTATTATGGAGTTTGACTCTTGCTTATTACTGATGGGGAAAATTATATGGAGTTTAGCACCTAATTAGTAGTTTAGGTGTAAAGCTCATAGGTGCTTAATTAACTTTCTAGCTACTTCAATGGGAGTAAGTATTTACAGGACAACTGAATCATTAATTAATTTTGTTGCTACTAGATGGCCCCTAGACCCCGTCAAGCAGAAAGACCATAGATAGAGGAAAAAAAGAAATCATATATATATATATATATATATATATATATAGAGATATGGTCTAGGTTTGGCAAGATATATGTCATCTGGTTCGTGAGAAAGTAAAAGCTAAAAGTCGAGTAATAGGATGACTATATGTCCATTTTGTCTGGTGTATGGTGGAAGAGAAGAAAGGTATACAAAAACTAATTATTTCGTACTTAAACAAATATATTTTATAATATTTATATACTATATATTCGGTTATTTATTTGTCCGGTACACTGCGACAAAAAGTAGGTCAAGGAGAGGTTCATGCGTTTTCTGCCATCTGCACATACATACATACATACATAAATTACACTCATTTCCTCAAAATATGAGTTTGAGGTTTATTTGTATTTTTTATTCTTTAGAGAAGATGAACTTAAATAACTGTGTTTTTTATGGATGTCAAAATTGGAATACATTCTACTGCGAATGTTAATATTTTGTTACATAGTTGTTTATTACTATATAATAAATATAGTGTTTTTCACGTACTCTTTAAGAGGATCAACTTAACTAATAGTGTTTTTTAAGGATGTCAAAATTGGTAATATCTTGTATCTTTTATTCTTTTAAGACCATTAATTATCCAATTTTATAATTGTAACTGGCATTTATATGAAGCTTGTTTGTAGCGTTTTTCACTAGAAGAGACTCTTCCTTTTCTTCGTTTGTAGATATAGGCACTTCATTGAACAATGTTAAATCTTTATGTTCTTTTCTCCCATTTATTTTCTTATTTAAATCTTCTTATGGTATCAAAGCAATTCATACTATGACGAGTTCTTAAACTTCTACAACTGATGCCTCTTTTTTCTCTTCGGGCATTTCGCCCCTTTTTTCCTTCTATTTTTTGCACCAGAACCATTCGCTCTAATGAGCAACACACTAATGCCGCCGCCGCCTCCTACGACAGCAACAACATCTCCAATGTCCATCTGTTTAACAACAACAACAACAACAACAACACTAGGAAAATCAACCACCACTTTCTTACCTCCATTGTCCATCTCTTTGTTGCTAAAACAAACAACACCACCACCTCTTGATGACCGTCATCTCAGCACCCTTTGTAACGCTCCTAAGTGGAGGTTAACAATTTTTATTAAATAAAATGAAGATTATAAAATAAATATAAATCATCAAAGTAATTTGCCCAGGACTCAAATAAAAACTCTCAAATTAAAATAAAAACATAAACAAATAAATAAACCACAGTTTAATGTAGCACCTTAAATTTTAATAATATACAACTATCATCATTATCATTTTAACCCTCAACAAATCTTAATACAGTCACAGAAAATAACAATAGATGCTTACATTATCATGAAGATCATTCTTTGCATTCAAAGTAATCATAACGTAATATAGCTACATAGCTTTTCTAACTATTTTTCTTGTAGCCATCTCACACTTAGTGAGTCCTGAAAAGATGAACATAACAGGGAATGAGCGACAACATGCTCAGTAGGAAAATTCATTACTCACCTTAAAGTTTATTCATTACCACATTAAAACCTGCATGGTTAGTTAGTTTTCATCATTATTCAAATTATGAGATTGATTATGATCATATTCCGTGGATACCATAGTTAATCATTACCAAGTTCATATACATATAGACAATATTCTCATTCATCATTATTTCTAGGTATCCACATTACATAAAGTATTTCTCAACTTATCGAAACCCAAATGGGTGTGCTTGGCCACCCTCCAAGCATTCCGAGGGTATTCCGGTGAGGGGACATTGAGTCCCGAGTCCTCACCAAGTTGATTCCTGTACAGTACGTTCTGGGACTTTCGACCCAAGGAAGCGTCATCACCTTTCCCCTATTTTACCTTTTAGGGCATTCGTGCCCAAGGACGTAACCGCCGCCCTCTTCACGTCTCATCATTTCTCAATGTTCCATCATTATTTATAGAATCAATTTTCCTAACAATGCTTTTCAACTTATAACAACATATGTTAATTCATTATGTTCCTTGCTAATCAATACACGGCGAGTTCATATCATAGTTTCATATGTGATTCTCATATAATAGCAGTTCAACATAGATACATATATCTTGTGGTAAAACAATCAATTTTAATTCCATAAAAACCTTACAAAAGATGAATAATAGAATCCCTACCTTCCAAGCTTCTCAACAATCTTTTAATCTCCGAATAATTAACGTAAGCTCCACACACCCTTGATCCTAAGGTGTGCATAAGGACAATTAAAATTAAAGCACAACATGTAACCACATCCATAAATGAGTTAAGTATAAATCTATATATTCTAGTTTCTAATAAGATTCATAAATCATTTAGGATGGTCTTGGAAAGGTTGCAAGACAATCATGGATTAGAAGGTGAACAAAGTTGGGTTCACTATCTGCAATTAGCACATGGGTTATTGGGTAGTTTACTTAAGGTAGACGGGTGGTATACTGCCACTGGTAGGTTTACTAGTT